>JAJQQW010000623.1:0-52199 GCA_025583905.1 Ia io | reverse complement strand
CCTGTCAAAATGTGGAGCCCTGCGCTTGTGCAGCTGAGACCAGGATCCCCAAATAACTTTGAGTCGGAGCGAGAAAAACAAGCCCCTTCACACAGGCCCCACTCCAGGCCCCCTGTCCCGTATTCCCTGTCCATGCCCCGCCTCGGGCGTCATCTCCTTCTGGCTCCACAGAGAGAGCAGCTGGGTGGCCGCAAGCCCAGGACTGTGGATCTGGCAGGTTGGGCTCTCAGCCTCCAGGTGCAACACTTTCCAGCGCCCCTGCTGGCTCTGTCAACACCTGTGCACCAGTGGACTTGGGGCGCCAGAGTCTGCGAAGGAGAGGACTTTGGGGTGGGGGAAGGGTGCACCCAACCTAGGCCTGGAGCCAGCTTGGCTCTGCACAGCCGCTGCCCTGATGAAAGTGCGCATCCAAGTTGTGGGTGTCCACTTGGCCGAGACCAAGAGGCTGGGGGCAGAGGCGGGGCAGCAGGGCTGGTGTCCCTGGGGAACATGGTGGGTGCAAGAAAATGTGCACACCCGGCCACCAGTAGTAAATAAAAAAGAAATTTTTAAAAAAGTTCCAGGATAAAATATCAACATACAAATATCAGTTCCATTTCTAAATACTAACAGTGGATTTTTTGATAAAGAAAGGAAGAAAGGACCCTCAGTGGTGTTGCTCAGTTGATTGATCATTTTCCCATGAACTGACAGGCCACCAGTTCTATTGCTGGTCAGAGCACATGCCCAGGTTGTGGGCAAGAACCCAGGTAGGGAGCGTGCAGGAGGCAGCTGATTGCTGTTTCTCAGCTGGATGTTTCACTCTCTCTCTCTCCATTCCTCTCCTTCTAAAAAATCAACAACAACTCATTAAAAAATAAATGAAGGAAACAGTCAAGTTTAAAATAGCAATAAAAAGAATAAAATACTCAGGAATAAATTTGACCATAAAGATGTAACATCTGTACACACCTAACGCTAGAACACAGTGGTGAAAGAATGGGAGAAACCACAAAAAGTGAAAAGATATCCGGTGTTCTTGCATTTGAAAAATTTAATATCCTTAAAATCCTGTTCTGCCCAAAGCAATCTCCAAATCAAATTCAATCTGGATGATAACTCCAATCTCAGAAACCTCAAATGATCTCTCAAATAGCAAACTTAATCTTAAGCAAGAACAAGCGTGGTGGCATCACAGTTGCTGTTTTCAATCTATTACAAAGCCAAAGCAACCAAACAGTTTGGTATTGAAATATAACCAAAAACAAAGGCAAAAAAACACAGAAATAAACCCAGGCCCATAGGTTCAGGTAATCTTTGACAAAACCACAAGAAATCTTAAAAAAGGGACAGTTTCGCCCGGACCAGTTTGGCTCAGTGGATAGAGCATTGGACTGTGGACTTACGGGTCCCACGTTCGATTCCGGTCAAGGGCATGTACCTTGGTTGCGGGCACATCCCCAGTGGGGAGTGTGCAGGAGGCAGCTGATCGATGTTTCTCTCTCATCCATGTTTCTAACTCTCTATCCCTCTCCCTTCCTCTCTGTAAAAAATCAGTAAAATATATTTTAAAAAAAGAAAAAGGGGAAAAAAAAAGGACAGTTTCTTCAATGAGGGTTATTGAAAAAACAGGTACTCATATGGAAAACAACAAAAGCACTGATAAACATTTATTCAGATTGCATGAAAAAAATTAAACGTCCATGTTAAAACTTTGAAGTTCTTCAAGATGACCCAGGGAAACCGATTGGAGACTTGTTTTGGACATGATTTCTGGGATGTGGCACCAACCACCGGGCAACAGAAAGAGAAAATCAACAGTCAGAGCTAAAACAAATCAAAGTGCTTTTTCCCAGCACAAAAGCAATAACAAAATGAAATGAAAAGGAAATCAACTGGAGGATGGGAGACCATACTTGGAAATCATAGGAATATATTGAAGATATGTGCATTTGGATCAGATCAACCAAATAAAGCAAATATTGTGATACAGAGAGAAAGTCATGTTATGTAACACAATAATAAAGGCCACAAAGAAGACAACAGTGTTGCTGAAAACATTCTATATCAGCGGTCAGCAAACTCATTAGTTAACAGAGCCAAATATCAACAGTACAACGATTGAAATTTCTTTTGAGAGCCAAAATTTTTAAACATAAACTATATATAGATAGGTACATTGTTATTAACTTAATTAGGGTACTCCTAAGCTGGCCTTTGCTAAAAACTCAAAGGGCCAAAGAGCCGCATGTGGCTTGCGAGCCACAGTTTGCCGAACACTGTTCTGCATCAATTCATTAAAATCACTTTATGGGTAAACACTGGTAGAAACTGAGCCTGATGGAAAAATAGCCACACTAGACTTCCTAAATGCAGAGTTGCCAAAAGCATGGAATTTTCTGTATATATAAAAGAATAAGTTTACCACCAGTTGTCCACCATCCAGAACTGAAATGTCATTGCTGACATGTACACATAAGGAACTGTTGGACGTTGAAATTGGGTCTCAAAAGAACTGTTGACCCAGAAAGAAACTCACTACAGACTGATTCATTTGCCTGTCACCATAACCATTATTGCTTGTCTCATTTTCGGTTCTTATAAGTGTATTTCTAATAGCAAATGATCTCACTCATTTGGGGAAATAATGAACAACATAGACTGATGAACAAGAACAGACCCAGAAACAAGGAGGCATGGATCAGACTGTCGGGCCTCAGGGTGAGGGTAGGAAAGGGTGGGGGCAAAGGGGAGAGATCAACCAAAGGACTTGTGTGCAAGCACATGAGCCTAACCAGCTGTTAAGGACAACAGGGGGGTGGGGGCATGTGTGGGGAGGGGTGAGGGATGGGAATGGGGGGATGAGGACAAATATGTGATACCTCAATCAATAAAGAAATTAAAAAACAATAATTAAAAAAAAAAGTAAAAAAAAAAAAAAAAAAAAGAATAAGTGACTGACGGTAAGTCCGTCGACCAACCATCCCGTAAACGGGATACGCATTGGCAATTTAAAACTAAACCTTGATGCCCTGGACGGTTTGGCTCATTGGATAGAACATCAGCCTGAGGACGAATAGGTTCTGGATTGAATTCCAGTCAAGGGCACGCACCTCAGTTGCAGCCTTGATCAACCCTAGTTGGGCAGATGCAGGAGACAACCAATTGATGTGTCTCTCTTACCATTGATATTTCTCTCTCTCTCTTCCCCTCCCTTTCTCTCTGTAATCAATTTTAAAAAAAAAGTTGACTTTCACAATGCAAATACATATAAAGTGCTAGCTGTTGCCAATCGCGTACGTGTGATTCAATCTGTCATTGTGGATCATGAATTTGGTCATTTTTGTTGACATTCTGAAGCTGAAAGAAAGCAGTGTCAATGACAAAATGTACCTGTTAATAAATCACAAGGAAAAACTCCAGACAGAGTAGGAATATTCCTACCTAAATCCCTTTTCAGACATGGTCAGTTATATTTTGCTTCCTCTCGAGTTCCAAGAGCCTGTGACATTAAAGTTGTAAATATTTTATCACAAAGGAAATTAGTCAAGCACTCTGAAAAGGGTTTTACTCTTAATGTGGTAAACAGGGAGATATTAGAATAAGTTTAATCAATTATCAGTCATTGCTTTCATCAATATTTTATCTATATCATGTTTTTGTAAGTCTTTGTTGTTATATCATGCTGTAATTTTCTATTTATTAATCAATTTACATACTATTTTCATATACATTTTACTAATTTTCTTTCGTCTCTGACACTTCAATTATAGAGAAGGGGCCAGTAGTGATATTAAGATGTTTCTTCTAATTAATTTCCTTTCAATGTGCTGGAATCCGAGCAGTGGACCACTTGTTTGTAAATAAAACAAGAATTCAATATTTGGAAAGCACAATTCAACATATGCAAAAGGAGATGTATTTTACTATAAACTAGAAAAAGTATTCAAAACACACAATAGCAAATAAATATGGTTAAAAATTGGAAGAAAGCCCTGGCTGGTTTGGCTCAGGGGTTGAGCATCCATCTGTGAACCCAGTAGGTCACGGTTAGGTTCATGGTTAGGGTACATGCCCGGTTGTGGGCTGGATCCCCAGAAGGAGGCATGCAGGAGATACCCAATCGATAATTCTCTCTCATGATCTCTCTCTCTCTCTCTCTCTCTCTCTCTCTCTCTCTCTCTCTCTCTCTCTCCCCTTTCTTCCCTGTAATCAATTAATAAATATTTAAAAAAATATAGGACTAAGGATGTAGACACTACTTAAAAAAATACATACAAGTGACTAACAGGAATAAATAACATGTTTTTACTCACTACTCAATTGGAATCCATTAGACTCCCTGCCACACAATCAACCACAAACCCTCCCACCAATTCGGTAGAGCAGGTGTTGTGATTAAAGGATAGAATGGAGCAGTGCACTCAAACCAACCCTGCCAACCATAGCAAAAACCTAGAAAACTGGACAAATCAAGCAATGTGTACAGTCCACAGGTGAGGACAGAGCATCCCTGGAAGTGAGGGGGCATAAGAAATGCAAAGCCAATTCCCAGGAACCAGCCAGAGTGAGGGTCTTACCCAGGGAGGATACAAGTTCAAAGTTCTCCAGCATCACATTCAGGTACAGCTGTCTCTGATCCTCATCAAGGAGGCTCCATTCCTCCCTGGAAAAGTACAGGGCAATGTCCTCAAAGGTCACGCCAACCTGTCAGAATTGAGATAATTGAAACCAGTTGAAATTTTGAGAACTAGCAATCCTACTCCTTACACATCTTCCTCACCCTCAACCTCCTCCAGGGCTCCTCAGTTTAGTGTGGACACCAGGTCCTAATGCCTGTGCTGGCTGCTCTCTTACCCACAGTCCCATTAGTCAAAGTTATTGCCCTCAGCACAACACATGGGTTGGGAAAAGGGACAGCAGAGAAACACCATCTAAGCGCTGGGCCATGCCTGCAGGGCCCCAGCCTTCCTGCCAAGCAATACCACTGCAGTCTCCCAGATCATGCCTCCAAGACAAAGCCAAAGGTTTATGCTTCATCCTATAGTTCTCATACCAGCCGTGGCTGGTTTGTCTCAGTGGGCAGAGTTTTGGATTGTGGACTGAAGGATCCCGAGTTGGATTCTCATCAAGGACACATGCCTGGCTTGCAGACCTCATACCCACTACAGGCTTCCAGAGGCAGCCTATGGATGTTTCTCTCTCATCAATGATGTTTCTCGGGAGAAACCAAGATGGCGGCAAAGGTAAACAACTAAGCTGCCGCCTCGCACAACAATTTCAAAACTACAACTAAAAGACAAAACATCTACCACCCAGAACCACAGGAAAGCTGGCTGACTGGAAGTTTTACAGCTGAGGGGGAAAGAGAAAGGAGCACAAACGCTGACAAGCTGAGGTGTGGAGGCGTGCGAATTGGGCTGGTGGCGGGCGACTGGGCAGGCGGCTTTTTTTTTCAACCCGAAGGGAGACAGGTTCCCGATTGCTCTGAGGTCCAGTTTCTGGGGGACATGTGGGGAACCCAGATGCCTATGAGGAGAAGCTGGGCTGTCGGCCATCGGTTCAGAAAGTGAGAGTGACTTTCTTGCAGAGGTGCGCCCAGCAATCTTTGTTTGCTGCGCTACAGCGCGGGAAGCGAGGACTTGGAGATGCGGAAAGGCAGCGACGGCTGACAGCAGCCATCGCCGTTTGCCACGCCCTAGCCTAGTGACATCCTGAGACCCCGCCCTGCCCTGAGACCCCGCCCCGCACATTCTACAAACCCACCCAGGCTCCACACAGCGGCTTTTGCATATAAATGGCCTGCCCTGTGGAAGCAAATCCAAATAAACTGCAGCTCCAGTCAGACTGCTCCAAAACCGCCAAACCCCAAGCAAATAGGAGAAAACTGTAGTTCTTGCTGTAGCTCCTCAGACAGTAGCTGACCTGCACCCGATTGGAGATCCAGAAATTAGTGTATCTAGTGATCAGTGTGAGACGACAACAGATTTCAACTACTCTCATAAGGGGCACATTCAAGAGGCAGACTCAGTGAGCACCAAAGCCTTACTGGAACAAGTCCTGCCCCATAAACGTGTCTCCAGCACAGCAATTCTTCCATTATAGACACAGCGGGTCCTCACAGCTAATTGGCCTGGAGGTCAATTCCTCCCAGTGACACTAACAACAATCAAGACTTACCTACAACAAGGCTGTACACACAGTCCACAAAGGGGTGCACCAAGAGTGTCCACCTCAGGTAACTGGGAGGCTGACCCATTGAACCAATAGGACACCTAGTACACAAAGCTACCCTACCAACTCAGGGAAGCAGCGAAAATGAGGAGACAAGGAAACAGATCACAAACTAAAGAAATGGAGGAGAACAAATGACTGGACATAGAGTTCAAAACCACGGTTATAAGGTTTTTCAAGAATTTCCTGAAAAAGGCCGATAAGTTTAATGAGACCCTCAAGGATATGAAAAAGCACCAACTAGAAATTAAACATACACTGACTGAAATAAAAAATATTATACAGCCGAAACCCGGTTTGGCTCAGTGGATAGAGCGTCGGCCTGCGGGCTGGAACCAGATTCCGGTCAAGGGCCCTGGGTTGCAGGCACATCCCCAGTAGGTGGTGTGCAAGAGGCAGCTGATCATGTCTCTCTCTCTCATCGAAACTCTCTACCCCTCTCCCTTCCTCTCTGTAAAAAATCAATTATATTTAAAAAAAAAATATTATACAGAAACCCAACAGCAGACTAGAGGAACGCAAGAATCAAGTCAAAGATTTGGAATACAAAGAGGCAAAGGACATGCCTCCAGAGAAGCAAGAAGAGAAGAGAATTCAGAAAGTTGAAGATAGTGTAAGAAGCCTCTGGGACAACTTCAAGCATACCAACATCAGAATTATGGGGATGCCAGAAGAGAGAGAGCAAGACACTGAAAACCTATTTGAAGAAATAATGACTGAAAACTTACCCCACCTGGTAAAAGAAATACAAGTCCAGGAAGCTCACAGAACCCCAAACAAAAAGGAATCCAAAGAGGACCACACTAAGACACATCATAATTAAAAGGCCAAGGGCAAAAGACAAAGAGAGAATCTTACAAGCAGCAAAAGAAAAACAGTTAGTTACCTACAAGGGAGCACCTATATAATTATCAGCTGATTTCTCAACAGAAACTATGCAGGCCAGACGGGAGTGGCAAGAAATATTCAAAGTGATGAATAGCAAGAACAAACAACCAAGATTACTCTACCCAGCAAAGTTATCATTCAGAATTGAAGGGCAGATAAAGAGCTTCACAGATAAGAAAAAGCTAAAGGAGTTCATCACCACCAAACCAGTATTATATGAAATGCTGAAAGGTATTCTTTAAAAAGAGGAAAAAGAAGAAAAAAGTAAAGATAAAAATTATGAACAACAAATACATATCTATCAACAAGTGAATCTAAAAGTCAAGTGAATTAAAAATCTGAGGAACGGAATAAACTGGTGAATATAATAGAATCAGGGGCATGGAATGGGAGTGGATTGATAATTCTCAGGGGGAAAGGGGTGTCTTTGGGGGGGCCGGGGGGGGCGGGAAGAGACTGGACAAAAATCATACACCTATGGATGAGGACAGCGAGGGAGAGGTAAGGGCAGAGGAGGGGGGGAACTGGGTGGAGAGGAGATATAGGGGGAAAAAGGAGAAACAATTGTAATAATCTGAACAACAAATATTTATTAATTTTTTTTAAAAAAAGATGTTTAAAAAAAAATAGATGTTTTTTCTCTCTTTCTCTCTCCCTCTCTGCCTTCCTCTCTAAAATCAATTTTAAAAACTATTTTTTTAAAGTCCCAATACAAGGTTTCCAGTACCATCAGCTCACACTTCCTCCAGATGTGCACACCACTGTGTAATGTCTAGACCTCATCACAACTTCAGACCCCAGGTTCATTGTCTCAGCTCTGCCCCCTTCCTGCTCCACAGCACAGGACCACTCTGGACTCGCCCATGACCTTGGCCTATGGCACCCAGAGAGTGCTTGAGAGGTTTCAGAAAGATCTGGCACAACCTGATTCCTGATGGACCCCACAGCCTGGGGAGAGCAGGGCAGGCGGCTCTGAAATCCTCCCTGCCCGTCTCTGACCTTGGATTCAATACTCACCACCCACATGCGCAGGGGAATTTCAGATACAAGTCACCCCTGTCCACTCTGCTCTGCACTTCCTGTGTCCTCAGATCTCACAACACTCCTCTCTCCCCTTCACCTTCCTCGGGGTCCTTGACCGGGACCTGAGCTGCAGGACGTGACAGGCGCCCATGTGGTGGGGTCGAACCCTGGAGTCAAAAATAAGACCACCGGAGGTTGCTGATTGATTAAAAAAAAAAACAGGCAAGGATTTATTGAACTGGCCAGGACGGCCGCGAGGGCACCACACGCAGGTGGCCACCCTCACGACCGCGCCGTCCCAGGTGTAGGCAGTCCTTTTAAAGGGCCAAACCACATAAATTTTCCTTTGTTCTAAGTTCTAAATTCTAAAGACTGGGAACAGCCCGCAGGGCCGCTCCCAGCAACATCCTGCTGGACATTATTGGAATGTGGCCCTATCTTGGGAAAGCAGATTTTTACAGAAGCAGACCCAAGCGGAGTCAGTAATCTCTAAAGGTTATCTACAGTTTCTACTCCTGGAGCCACTGAGTCAGTGGGAATCAATCTCCTGTAGTCCTGGTCCACAGGCACAGGAAAATTACCTCTGTGAGTCTCCAGGTCTCAGTCTGGAAGCTGAGGTAACCACCCTATTGTCCAAGCAAGCAAGTGCGTGCAGAAGCCAGAATAGCAGGGTTAAAATTCAAACAGCAGTTTTTACCTAAGTATGGTTGCTACCATACTTCACCCTGACCCCAGGCTGCTGGGTGGAGTGTAAGGAGGCGGGGGGAGGGCCGCTGTGGCGGGGAGGGGGACGCGAACTCACCTCAGCTGAGCCCCTGAGCAAGGCCATTGCCATTGCACGCTGTGCACGGATCTCTAGGCCGGAGAGGCCGGAGCGGCTGGTAAGAAGCAGGGGCGGTGGGAGGGGGAGTAAAGGGCCTCTGTTCCGTTACGAACGTGGGGAACCCGGTGGCGGTGGCGTCAGCGAACTTCACTCCCACGTGCGAGCTGAGCGGGCAAGGACTCGGGCCTTCTCTCGCCAAGTATCTGCCTCTGCCGCTGCCCGCTGGAGGCCTTCGCCCCGAGCTGGAGTAAATTCTGGGTGAAGACCAATAGCTGCCCCGAGTGCACCGCACGTCCCGCCCCCGCTCCCGCATGAGGCAAAAGAAAGACCTTTTCTGACCTTTCATTGGCTAAGCTGGCAGTATTCCACACAAGGCCTTCTGGGTAATGTGGGTTCCAGAGTCCAAGATGGTGATGGAAGGTTTCTCCACATCACTCCAAGGAAAACAGCGACATCTGCTGGTAGGGGCACTGGGAAATGACCTTCCTCATGAAAGAGACATCTTGAAAATGGCTAAAAGAGTTGTCGTTTTTCCTGGTAAAGGTATTGTGGGGTCGAACCCTGGAGTCAAAAATAAGACCACCGGAGGCTGCTGATTGATTAAAAAAGCAGGCAAGGATTTATTGAACCGGCCAGGACGGCTGCGAGGGCACCACACGCAGGTGGCCACCCTCACGACCGAGTGTCCCAGGTGTAGGCAGTCCTTTTAAAGGTCCAAACCACAAAAAATTTCCTTTGTTCTAAATTCTAAATTCTAAAGGCTGGGAACAGCCTGCGGGGGGCGGGGGGATTCCCAGCCCCTGCTGGACATTATTGGAATGTGGCCCTATCTTGCGAAAGCAGGTTCTACAGAAGCAGACCCAAGCGGAGTCAGTAATCTCTAAAGGTTATCTACAGTTTCTACTCCTGGAGCCACTGAGTCAGTGGGAATCAATCTCCTCTGGTTCTGGTCCACAGGCACAGGAAAATTACCTCTGTGAGTTTCCAGGTCTCAGTCTGGAAGCTGAGGTAACCACCCTATTGTCCAAGCAAGCAAGTGCATGCAGAAGCCAGAATAGCAGGGTTAAAATTCAAACAGCAGTTTTTACCTAAGTATGGTTGTTTCCATACTTCAAAGGGACTGGAGTCCTTTTTATGAAAACACATTATCTGTGAGACCAATGCAGCTCGTCATAATATAGAATCTATATTATACAGGTTGAATGTGGGGCATATATTTGAAATAAAGAGTATGTATAATATAAACTTTAAATCGAATTCTGTTGTTTAATTTTTACTTGAACATCAATAAAGATAAATACACTTTTAAAACTGTGGCAGACTTGAATCCCGGCAAAGTACCTGGTGTTTTTGTTAATGTGAAGATGCTACTGTAATTATAATAGTGAAAGATAATTCATCCTTTAAGGACATATTTAAGATAAGGTGACCAGATTTTAACATTGGTAAAGCGGGGGAGGGGGGGGGTGTTCTTGATTAACATAAGTCGTAAGTGTCACTTTCAAGGCAGGCACTAGACTTTTTGCCGCCACTATAAAATATAAATAATATGAGTACTGTCTGCTAAATTCAAGAAAATTTATGTATTTATGAAATAAATAAATAAATTACTTACCTAAATTATCTGAATAGCTGATTTGTAATGACATCACTTGTTTAACTAGCTTACTAGCACGCAGTACGATGTGTATCGTCTGAGAGACAGTTACAAAATGTTTTCGTCATTGCCAATCCCAAAAAATGCCATTGTTCATTAAGTCCAAACAATGGTGGTCGAATTCTAACAACTGATCAACAATGCAAACTTTGATAAGCAGTTCTGTCAAATGCTTTTTCTGCATCAAGTGATATGACTCTGATTTTTATCTCTCAATTTGTTTATGTGATGTATCACGTTTATTGATTTTTGGATATTGTACCATCCTTGCATTCCTGGAATACATTCCCGGTATATAATCTTTCTGATGTAGTGTTGGATCCGATTTGCTATAATTTTTTTTAAGGATTTTGGCATCTATATTCATGAGGGATATTGGCCTGTAATTCTCATTCATTGTGTTGTCTTTATCTGGTTCTGGTATTGGGGTGATGCTGGCTTCATAGAATGAGCTTGGAAGTGTTCCTTCCTCTTGAATTTTTTAGGAATAGTCTGAGGAGGATAGGTTTTAGTTCTTCCTTGAATGTTTGGTAAAATTCCCCTGTGAAGCCGTCTGACCCTGGACTTTTGTTTGCTGGAAGTTTTTTGATGACTGCTTCAATTTCTTCCATAGTTATCAGCCTATTGAGATGTTTAGATTCTTCCTGATTGAGTTTTGGAAGGTTATATTTTTCTAGGAATATGTCCATTTCCTCTGAGTTGTCCAGTTTGTTAAAATAGAGTTATTCATAGTATTTTTTAACAATCCAATGTATTTTGGTGGGGTCTGCTGTTATTTCGCCTCTTTCATTTCTGATTATGTTTATTTGGGTCTTCTCTCGTTGCTTCTTGGTGAGCCTGGCTAGAGGTTCATCAATCTTATTTGTCCTTTCAAAGAATCAGCTCTTGGTTTTGTTGATCTTTTGTATTTTTTTTTTTTTTTTTTTTTGTCTCAATGTCCTTTATCTCTGCTTTTATCTTTATTATTTCCTTCCTTCTGTTTACACATTGGGCTTTTCTTGTTGCTCTCTAACTCCTTGAGTTGTAGGGTTAGGTAATTTGTTACCATTGTTTGTTTTTTGTAGTAGGCTTGTAGAGCTATGAACTTCCCTCTCAAGATTGCTTTCGCTGTGTCCCATAGATTTTGGATTGTTGTGTTTTTTTATTGTCATTTGTTGCCATGATGTTTTTTACTTATTCCTTGATCTATCTGGTAACCCAGTCATTGTTCAATAGCATGCTGTTTAGTCTCCATGTGTTTGATTTTTTTTTTGATGTTTTTTGTTGTAGTTGACTTCCAGTTTTATGCCACTGTGATCTGAGAAGATGCTTGATATGATCTATATCTTCTTGAATTTGAAGGGACTTTGCCTATGACCTAACATATGGTCTATCTTTGAAAATGACCCATGTGCACTTAAGAAAAATGTATATTCTGTGGCTTTGGGGTGAAATGTTCTGAAGATGTCAATTAATTCCATCTGGTCTAGTGAGTAATTTAGGATTGATGTTTCTTTGCTGATTTTTTGTTTAGAGGATTTGTCCAATGGAGATAGTGGGTTATTAAAGTCTCCTACTATGATTGTATTGCTGTCAATATCTCTTTTCATCCACAAAGCCTTTGAACAAGCCTTGTTGGGAACATGTGTCTTTATGCACTGCTGTGTAACACAGCACAGTTCAGCCTCAGAAGCAAATGGGATCCTTAGTAAAAGATGGTTGAAGCCATGAAACATCATGCTGTGGCTTTTCTTCCACGGTTTTAAATTTTTCTGCTCACACTGTATTATATTTTCTCAGCTCACTATATTTTCCTCAAGTTGTCATGAATGACAGGTCTCACATTTGTAGGAAAAAGAATTTCATTGTAGCCAATGTTTCAGCATAGCCATATCTAAGTTAATTCTCTCATCTCTTGGGAATCAGTGCCTTTAATTTACCACCTATTGAGACCTACCTGTACTCAGCTTCATAGAGGCTTTTGTCTTCTAGCTATCTAAGCACTGCTCATTGAATAACTCCATTATGCCTGTATATAGTTTGCTCTAGCAATATTCTCTCCCATAAATAATGTTCATTCCACATGCGGACACTGGAACTGCATTAACAGGTGAAATAATTATTTCCAAGCAAGGTTGTGAGACCCTAGGATCTAAAACCTTTATCTCAGGTACAGATGCCCACTTTCCAAACCTTCAATGGTGCCAGCATGGTAGCCTTCTATACAACAAATACTTCGGCTCAAATGATGGAGCCTTGGCCTGTGGACTGAGGTGTCAAGGCTTTCATTCTGGGCAAGGGCCTGTACCTCATTGGGGGCTCAGTACCCAGCCAGGTGAGGTCATGTGTGGAAGGCCACCAAAGGATTTCTCTCTCACACACAGATGTTTCTGTGTGTCTCTTCACCTTCCTTCCACTCTCTAAAAATCAATGGAAAAATCACTGAGATTGAGGGGTAACAACAACAAAAAATTATGTAAACTTATTGTCCAGATATATGTCATATTCTTGGGGAAAAAAAAATACAATATCCCAGAAAATACAATAAGTGTCATGTAAAGTATGTAGAGGGGTCAGAACATATATGCAAGAGCATGATGGGATAAATTCTGAGGAACAACAAAACTTGGTCTCACACCATCTATTTGTTTTACAAGTGCCTAAATATATCACTTCCTGTTTCATCTGGACCTGTCTGGAGGATCAGATGTTTTAACAAACATACATACACAGCAAATGCACATCAGTGATAAGATTCACCTTAATTTCCTAGAAAAAAATACAATAAAAAAGCAATAGAGGAAGTGCAACAAAGTTAAAAGAAAAAAAAAGTTTAAACAAAGAACGATTGACCAAAGAAAATATTCTCTAGGATGTGGACAATGTGAACCCTCACATACTGCTAGTATAATGCAAAAATGCACAATCAATTTATATTCATTTTTTCAAGAATATTGTACTGATTTTTAGAGAAAAAATTAGAGAGTGGGAGAGAAACATCTATGTGAGAGTGCAACCTAGACAAGCAGCCTTGTGCACACACCTTCTAGTGATCTAGCCTACAGCCAGGCCCTTTTCCCCACTGGCAATCCAGGCCCAACACTGGGTTGCAATCCAGCCTTTATATCTGACACTTGTTTTGTGGGGGAGCAAGTCTGTTTACGTGCAAGGCTCTGGGTGTTTACCAGAATCTTTATGCTTAGTCTTTACTTGTCCTTGCTTAAAGGACACTGCTGACTCATGTGTGTTCTCAAGGATGCTTACCCTACTGATAGTATCTGATAGTTAATTTTAATTCAAGAATTGGCTACAATAAAAGCCTAAAGAGGCAGATGAACGGGGCTGTTTGGTTCTGATATGTAGGCAGCCCCTTAGCCCTCTCTTTCACAAAAAAACATGGCAGAGTAATCATTCATCCATCACTCATAGTCTGCTGGTCAGCCCTGGCATTGTTAAGTAAACTTGGAAAATCTTCCTCATTTCTGTAATCAAGGATGTTCCCAACACAGTTCAATATCAGTTTAGACTTCCCAGGTTTATGTGAGAATTAAAGGAGAAAATGCTCAGCCCTAGCTGATTTGGCTCAGTGGATAGAGCATCAGCCTGCGGATTGAAGGGACCAGGGTTCGATTCTGGTCAAGGGCACATGCCTGGGTTGCAGGCTTGATCCCCAATAGGGGCTGTGCAGAAGGCAGACAATCAATGATTCTCTCTCATCATTAATGTTTCTATCTCTTTCTCCCTCTTCCTTTCTCTCAGAAATCAATAAAAATGTTAAAAAAAAAAAAAAAAAGAAGAAGAAAAGAGAAAATGCTCAAAAAGTAATCTCTGGAACCCTGGCCCAGGCAAGTACTAAGTTTGTAACTTTTATTGATCCTCCCAGTCCTAGCTAAGTCCTGTTATAGCATCATGTCACATTTAGCCAGCTGAGGTGCAGGGAGCTGTAGTGAGTCTCCTGGAGATTCCAGGTTGGAGGCCCAACACTGAGACCTTAGAGCCCACAGTACTGCCTCCCTACAGGTGGGTCAGTGGGTTCAGAAAGGCCCCAGTTCTTTTTCAAAAGCCCTTAAAAACAAAGGTGCTTGTTGGCACTGGGGAATTGAAGGGTTCCTGTCCTGAGAATGTTTCTTAAGGTTGCTCTTCTGAAGGTGGTGGAGAATGTTAGTAATGCGGGTTAAAATTAAAAGTGTTCACTGAATTCTACATAACATTTAAAAAACGAAAAAAAAAAAAAATCCAGCTGGTATGGCGCAGTGGTTAAGCATCGGTGCATGCACAAAGATGTCCCCCATTTGATTTCTCATCAGGGCACATGCCTGGGTTGCGGGGTCCATTCCCAACAGCAGAGTGCAGGAGGTAGCCCATCAATGATTCTCTCTCATTATTGATGATTCTATCTCTCTCCCTCTCCCTTCTTCTCTGAAATCAATAAAAAATATTTTTAAAAATGTATAAAAATATATCTTTAAAAAGGTAAAAATTATTAAAACACTCTATACAAATACAAAAAAATATATTTCCTAAAGCAAAAAGGAACAAAATGAGTGAAATTCTAACATTGATATTTGTTATTCCATTGTCTTTTTGTTCAAGAAAATTGCCAAAACTCATAAAACATTAGGCAGAACATATGGTCAGAAGTTTTAACAAAGATGCAGACACAGCAAATATACATCTGAGAAAAGACTCACCATAAATTTCTAGAAAAAGTACAACCAACCAGTGAGGTAGCATGATGAACTTACAAAATAAAATGTTTAAATAAAGAATGATTGACCAAACAAAATATCCTCTAGAATGTGAAGAATGTGAATCCCTCACATACTACTACTGGAAAAATGCAAAAAAGTACTATCAGTTAGTTTATTAATTTTTTTTTAAACAATCTTTAGACCTGGCTGGTTTGGCTCAGTGGATAGGGCTTTGGCCTGCGGGCTGAAGGGTCCCAGGTTCGATTCCAGTCAAGGGCACATGCGTGGGTTACAGGCTCGATTCCTAGTGTGGGGTGTGCAGGAGGCAGCCAATCAATGATTCTCTCTCATCATTGATGTTTCTATCTCTCCCTCCTTCTCCCTTCTACTCAGAAATCAATAAAAATATATTTTAAAAACAAAAAAAAAATACAAAAATAAATTTAAATATTAGCATACCATAGAGCCAGGCTATTGGTTGAGTCGCTCCATTCTTAGTGAGACATGCTCATACACACTGATGTTTTTTGTTTTTAAACTTATTTCCTTATTGATTTCAGAGAGGGAGAGGAGAGTCAATCATTGATGGCACCTCCTGCATAACCACTACTGGGGATTCAGCCCCCAACCCAGACATGTGCCCTTTGGCAGAATCGAATCTGGGACCCTTCAGTTTGAAGACAGATGCTCAATCCACTGATCCAAACCGGCTAGGGTAAGGTTTATTATTCATTTTTAAAGAATAGTTGATTAGCCCTGGCTGGTTTGGCTCAGTGGATGGAGCTTCGGGCTGTGGACTGAGCAGTCCCGGGATCGATTCTGGTCAGGGACATGTGCCTTGGTTGCTGGCGCATGCCCGGTGCGGGGGAGGGGTTGCAGGGAGCCACTGATTGATGTTTCTCTCTCATCGATGTTTCTAGCTCTCTCTCCCTCTCCCTTCCTCTCTGTAAAAAATCAATAAAATATACTTTTTTTTTTAAAAAAGAATAGTTTATTAATTTTTAGAGAGATATGGGGAGAGAGAGAAATATTGATGGAACAGTGCCATATTGGCCAGCGACCTCCTGCACACCCACTTCTGTGGATCTAGCCCACAACTCAGCACATATCCCCGCCTGGCAATCAAATTCACATCCTGTGCTACATGAGATGATGACCAAGCACTGAGCCACACCGGCCATGGTGGTATTTTCCATTTAGATCTCAATTTGCTAATCTCAGTAAAATTAAACATTCATCTAGATAAAAAACTCAGATTATGCACTTCATTTTTCACAAAGGTAAATTATACTTATATATATACAAGAAATTATACAGAAATGTTTGTACCAGATTTATTAGAAATAACCAAATATTTATGAAAATGGACAAACTGAAGGTGATATAGCAATGATAAGGACATCTATCAGAAAAAAGCATGATTTATTAGTGTAAATTTAATAAATCTCCAAGTATTTATGACACATAAAGCAGAAAAACACTTAGAAAAAAAAAAAGTTCTCTATGAAAATGGAATGTTAATCCATGGAAACTAGGAAAGCTGTGAAGAACAGGGAGAGGTTAAAAGAGGTAATGAAGCAATTACACAGAGACAGATATGGTCAGCATTATGACTGTAATGATGGTTTCAGTTTCATGCACATGTCAAGATTTACGAAACACTATACTTAAGGCATGTAATTTACTCATTATAGCTGTTAACAATGGTTCAAGATAAAACAAATGTATGTTGACCAATTCTGGAAGAACAGGTTTGGCAACATTATGTTCAATCCACATACTTATGCCCTCTGAGTGAGAGTCTCATCTCAGTGAGAGAAAATGTAACAAACAATGAAGAACTTTCACCCAAACCCACAAAAGCCACATCCCTGGACTAAAGACAGCCTTTGTCTCCATCTTTGTATTCCTGCCAGCACATCAATGGCTCTGATGGGAACATCTGAGAAGCTACAGGAGCCACAAAACATCCTGATTATAATCAATGACAATGACTGCTCCACAGAAGATAAACATCGCTGGAGAACCTCACATCTGTGTACACACAGCTCTTATAGTCTTTTCCTCAAAATAATTCCTGGATGCATATTTAGATGTGGACCATTCCATCTAATGGGCCACAGTCTCGCCCAACAAAAATTAGGTCAGGACAAAACTGGTTTGGCTCAGTGGATAGAGCGTCAGCCTGCGGACTGAAAGGTCCCAGGTTCGATTCCGGTCAAGGGCATGTACCTTGGTTCCAGGCACATCCCCAGTGGGGGATGTGCAGGAGGTGGCTGATTAATGTTTCTTCCTCATCGATGTTTCTAACTCTCTATCCCTCCCTTTCTCTCTGTAAAAACTCAATAAAATATATTTTTAAAAAATTAGGTCAGTGTTTCTACAGTGAAAGGGTTTCCCCTCACTGCTATGGTGCTCAAATCACAGACCATTACCAGTGAAATTGTAGGCCTTAGGGCACATGGCTCTTTGCAACACCTGGACAACAGATTCCCTTCACATGTATTGGCATCCCTTGAAAACAATAAAAGAAATTCATGCTCCCAGACATCATTGAGGTTGTCACAGCAACCCCCTCTTTGGAGGGATCTCTGTGTCTCAAAGCATCCAGAAATCACATGAAGATTAGAAAGTACACAGTGCTTCCAAGGAAAATATGGGCACAATGTAAATTTGCCAAAACTGCTGAGCTAATTTCTACACCATACTGTTCCTCCAAGGGCAAAAATATTTGAGACCCCCCACAAAATTTTTCACTTCATCATGCTTGGAGAACCCAGATCTTCCTATAAGCTAACCCACACAGTAAATAGAACACCCAAGAGATTAAAGAAGTCTTAGGAAAAAGCCTTCATTATTTTACAAACCAAAGAGACATGATACTGGCAGTTCTTCCACTGATGATGGAGGCACTCAATAAATTCATCACCAGCATTCAGGCAAAGCATGTCCCTGAAAATGGCAGTCCCTCTGCAACATTATGTTTGCTGGCACCAACGGTAATCAGTCCTATGGGAAAACTCATGACAGGGCAACAAGTAAGAATCAAGGGCTCAGGTATTCCTAATTTTCTTCAACAAATTAGACAACAGAATTAGCTTCCCTGGGCACATAAGGATGGTGATTGATGCCATCTGTAGGGACCTTATAGGTAGTTCAGGGGAGAAACCGTCAGCAACAGAAATATGCAATGACATTGATCTGGCAGTACATCTCTGTATGTTAGAAAGTGCAACATAATTACATAGTGTCCCAACATAAAAACAAACAAACACAACAAAAAAAACACTTTATGGGAACTTTACATAATATATGTGATTAAATATAATATATGGGATACAATTCAGAAAAATGAGGATTCACAAATTTTTCTTTTATTATTAAGTACTAAAAAACTACATTTCCTACACATCAAAGAAATTTCTCACATTTGGACTCATAGGTGCAGCATGAATTGAGAAATTTTGCTGAGAGATACCTCACATTTATTGCACTCATAATGGCTTTCTTCAGTGTGAACTCACTTATGATATTGGAGAGAATTGCTCCATGTAAAAGATTTTTCACATTCACTGCATTGATAAGGCTTTTCTCCAGTGTGCACTCTCTGATGATACTGGAGATCACTGCCACGTTTAAAAGATTTTCCGCATTCATTGCATTTATAATGCTTTTCTCTTGTATGAACTCCCTGATGACGATGAAGGTCATTACTAGCAAGAAAAGATTTCCCACATTCACTGCATTTATAAGGCTTTTCTCCTGTATGAACTCTCAGACGATGATGATGAAGTATTCTCTTAGTGGTAAGAGATTTCCCACATTCACACTGCATTGATAAGGCTTGATAAGGCTTTTCTCCAGTGTGAACTCTCTGATGACATTGGAGAGCATTGCTCCGTGTAAAAGATTTTCCACATTCACTGCATTTATAAGGCTTTTCTCCTGTGTGAACTCTCTGATGATGATGATGAAGTATTCTCTTAGTGGTAAAAGATTTTCCACATTCTCTGCATTGATAAATAAGGCTTTTCTCCAGTGTGAACTCTCTGATGACATTGGAGAGCATTTCTCCGTGTAAAAGATTTTCCACATTCACTGCAATGATAAGGCTTTTCTCCGGTATGAACTCTCCGATGTTGATGAAGGATGGTCTTAGAGGTAAAAGATTTTCCACATTCACTGCACTGATAAGGCTTTTCTCCAGTGTGAACTCTCTGGTGATATTGGAGACCAGTGCTACTTGTAAAAGATTTTCCACATTCAATGCATTTATAAGGCTTTTCTCCCCTGTGAACTCTCTGATGATATTGGAGACCTTTTCTTCGTTTAAAAGATTTTCCACATTCATTGCATTTATAAGGCTTTTCTCCCGTATGAACTATCAGATGATGATGAAAGTCGGTCTTAGCGGTAATATATTTTCCACATTCACTGCATTGATAAGGCATTTCTCCAGTGTGAATCCTTGATGATATTGGACAGTACTGCTACATGTAAAAGATTTTCCACACTCACTGCATGTATAAGGCTTTTCTCCTGTATGAACTCTCTGATGACAGTGAAGATCACCGATCCTGGTAAAATATTTCCCACATTCACTGCAGTGATAAGGCTTTTCTCTAGTGTGACCTCGCTGTTGATAATGAAAGATAGATAATTTAGTAATATATTTTCCACATTCAGAGGACACAAAACACCGACTTCCAAGATGGACACATTTTTCCTGAATAAACGTGTGGGTACAACTAATGTCTTCCTTACATTCTTTTCTACTGTAATAATTGTTTCTCCTTTCAAATGTCATCCCACACGTCAAAATTGCAGTTGGACTGTCCCTGGTCTGAGTAGCCTTTAGGTGGAGAGGTCCTGACCCAGTAAAAACACCCTGCCCAACCTCCCCGCATGTGAAACGATTCTGGGACACATTGAAATCGAAGCTGTTTGCACATGAATTCCTTTCCACACCTCTAATGAAAAGCTTCTCTCTCACATGATGCTGGTGAAATTTTGCACTGAAATAAAATCGTTTTGCACATGCACCACATCTCAACAGTATCTGTCCATGTTGTGTTTCCTGCAGCTCAGTCAAGTGGAAAATGTTTCCCAAAACTAGCTCACAACTCTCACAGGGATGGCTCTTCTGGGAAGACAAGGCTACCTTGGGATTCCTTGCCTGTGACACTCTTACTGAAACCTTCTGTTCAGTCGGGGCCTCCACATTCTCTTCTCCACAGCAGCAACCTGAAAAAAAATAAATGTAGGTGAAGTGCATGTTGACCTGATAAAAACAGAATGTGTTTATTACAAATGTTTATCTGCAATGACTGGACATGATTCCATACAATAATTTTCAAGACAAGTAAGTCAGACTCTCAGGAAATGGCTGTTGTATATAACATGGCCAAAAAGGTCACTGGATGATGAAAATCTCACCAAGGGAGGACAGAAGCATAGGCTGGGACAAAAAGAAGACAGGCAGGGTCTACTCGTTACTACTCCACAAATGGCTTCGTTTCGGACTTTTCATGCTGGCGATGTGAGTTTATGTAGACAATAATATAAGAGCACGCGATGTTCAGCGTCAATATAACACGTGTGCACTCTAAGGCTCTGCAGGCATGGAACAACGTTGGAATGCAGTAAAGCAAGGTGTGTGAAAGGTAGTGGTGCAAAGTTTAGAGAGGTTAAGGTTATCTGTGCGCTGGGAATCAGCGTAGAATGATCACTATTAAAAAAACTGAGTCGTACGCAAAGTGTCACCATTAAGCAAGAAGAAGTAGAATTGGGTGAGTGGGCAATGATAACAAGACACTGTTGAACAAAATGGGTTCCTAGTTATGAATGAAACAAAGCCCAGGCATCAAAACTACCCCCACAGCTCTTCACCAAGGCAAAGGTGCCTCAGGTCTACCCTGTCATGGATAAAGTCATGTTTCTTCTGTGATGCATAAATGATTTTGCCTCTTACATCCTAGTTGAGATGGGGTAAATGATGCCAATCTTAAAAAGATGGATGGTCAGCACTCTGGTAGAACAACAAAGCACAAAGGAGATCACAGACAAAAGACCTATGAGAGTGACATCAGCAAGATGGCAGAATCAGAGATAGAGAATCTTTCCCCAAGTAGATGGCTATCCATGAAAAAAGCCAACCCACAGGAAATGGGAATAAGAGTACCATGAATTTGGCTCAGTGGATAGAGCATCAGCCTGCAGACTCAAGAGTCCCAGGTTCGATTCCAGTCAAGGGCACGTACCTTGGTTGCAGGCACATCCCTAGTAGGGGGTGTGTAGGAGGCAACTGATTGATTTTTCTCTCTGATCGATGTTTCTAACTCTCTCTCCCTCCCCCTTCCTCTATGTTAAAAATCAATAAAATAACCCTAACCGGTTTGGCTCAGTGGATAGAGCATCAGCCTGCAGAATGAGAGGTCCCAGGTTCGATTCAGTCAAGGGCATGTGCCTTGGTTGCGGGAACTACCCAGTGGGGTGTGTGCAGGAAGCAGCTATTTGATGTTTCTCTCTCATTGATATTTCTAATTCTCTATCCCTCTCCCTTACTCTCTGTAAAAAATCAATCAAATATATTTATCAATAAAATATATTTATTAAAAAAAAGAGTACCATGAAGACCAGCAGTAATACAGAACACCATAAAAGAACAACTGCATAGAAAGGATGACAGGAAACTGGGTGAGCAAACACATTTGAAGATACCTAATGTCAAAAACAAGCGTTAATAATAACTAGTTAACTAAATAAATAGAGCACCCTAACCCATTTGGCTCAGTGGATAGAGCGTTGGCCTGCAGACTCAAGGGTCCCAAGTTTGATTCGGTCAAGGGCATGTACTGTGGTTGT
The DNA here is from genome assembly GCA_025583905.1 of Ia io. Classification (NCBI taxonomy): domain Eukaryota; kingdom Metazoa; phylum Chordata; class Mammalia; order Chiroptera; family Vespertilionidae; genus Ia; species Ia io. The sequence continues at coordinate 30,061 of JAJQQW010000623.1, read as the reverse complement.
GGGCACATCCCCAGTATGAAATGCTTGAAGGTATTCTTTAAGAAGAGGAAGAAGAAGAAAAAAACGTAAAGATAAAACTTATGAACAACAAATACATATCTATCAACAAGTGAATCTAAAAATCAAGTGAATAACAAATCTGATGAACAGAATAATCTGGTGAATATAATAGAATAAGGGGCATAGAAAGGGAGTAGGCTGACAATCCTCGGGGGGGAAAGGGACGTGGGGGTGCGTGACAAGACTGGACAAAAATCATACAGTTACGGATGAGGAGAGTGGCGGGGGAGGGGCAAGGGCATGAGTTGGGATGGGGTGGAAACCGGGCGGAAGGGAGCTATGTAAGGAAAAAAAGAGGACCAACTATAATAATCTGAACAATAAAGATTTTTTTAAAAAGTCTAGAGGCAAAGTAAATAAGACAACCTACAAAGCTTATGCATAACATTCAGAAAATGTAACTCTAAGGGGAAATTTTATAGACATAAATGCCTACATTGTCACAAAAGATCTCAAAGAACCGAACATGGCATCTCAGGAAACTGGAAACACAAGAGGAAAGTAAACCCAAAGATTTCAAAGGACAGAAACCATCAATATCAGAACAAAAATGAAAAAGGAGACAAGACAAAAGAATGGAATACCTAAAAGGTATATTTAAGAAAAAAGATATAAAAATGTGCAAGCCTTAAGTTACACTAAAGCAAAAATAAAGAAACAAAAACCAAGACTCAAATAAGTAAAAAATAAAATACATGAAAGATAAGACATGACACCTGTCACTAGGATCCACAATGCATCATAAGAGATGTTGGTATTACCAGATGACATGACCCTCCATAGAGAAATTTGTCAAGATCCCACTGTGAGCTCCTGAAATTAATAAACAAATTCAGAGCCCTGTCCAGGTGGCTCAGTTGTTGAGTGTGTGGTCCCAATGCACCAACATTGTGTGTTTGATCCCCTATCAGGGGCACATATAGGGGACAACCAATGAGTGCATAGATGGGTAGAATAGCACATCAATCCTTCACTCGCTTTCTTTCTCTGTCTCCCTTCCTGTCTCTAAAAAATCAATAAAGAAATGCTGCCCCGTATGTATCACTGATTGAGCATTGACTCATGAACTAGGAGGTCACAATTGGATTCCTTGTTAGGACACCTGCACTGGCTGCAAGCTCAATCACCAGTGAGGGTCATGCAGGAGGCAGCTGATGAGTGATTCTCTCTCATCATTGATGTTTTTATCTCACTCTCTTCTTCCTCTAGGACAGCGGTTCTCAACCTGTGGGTCACGACCTCTTTCACAGGGGTCGCCTAAGACATCCTGCATATCAAATATTTATATTACGATACATAACAGTAGCAAAATTACAGTTATGAAGTAGCAACAAAAACAATTTTATGGTTGGGGGTCACTACAACATGAGGAACTGTATTAAAGGGTTGTGGCATTAAGAACGTTGAGAACTACTGCTCTAGGAAACAAAAAAATGCATATATTTAAATAAATAAATACATAAATCCTTTAAAGAATAAATAAATATCCCTAGCCACTGTACTTCACTGATGAGAGTGCTGGCTTGTGCACTGGAGGGCTATGGTTCTATTCCCAGTCAAGGGTAGGTACTTAAATTGCAGTTCTGTTCCCTACTCTCAGTAGAGCCACATGTGGGAGGCAGCCAATGGATGTTTCTCTCTCTCTCTCCCACACTCTCTCTAAAAGAACAATAAATGGAAAACATCCTCACTATTCGGGTGAAGATAACACAAGAATAAAGAATTAAATTCATAAAAATGACAGGATGCAAAATAAACATACAAACAGTTCCATTTCTACACACACTAATAATTCATTCTTTGATGGAAAATGAAGAAGGTAATCAAATTTACAATAGCATCCAAACAATAAAATCCACAGGAATAAATTCAAACAAAATGTGAAACATCTGTACAGTGAGTACTATAAGACAGTGATGAACGGAATGGCAAAAGCACAAATCAGTTGAAAGACAACCTGTGTTCATGGGTCTGAAAATGAAATATAGAGGAGATAGCTATATTACACAAGGCAAAGTACAGATTAAATACAATCCCAATAACTCCAATGGTATTTTACAAAGAAATGAATAAAAAAATCTGGAAATGGAATCAAAAGACCTCCATTAACAAAAGCAAGCCTGAGCGAGGACAAAGCTGGTGGCATCACACTTCCTGACTTCAATTTATTACAAAGAGAAAGCAACCAAACAGTGTGTTGCTGGAGAAAAACACAGATACATATATAAACAGAACAGAACAGAAAATATAAAAAAAACCGAGGCACAAACTTTTAACCCAGGCACAAACCCAGGCACATACTTTTAACCCAGGCACATACTTTTAACCCAGGCACAACCCAGGCACATACTTTTAACCCAGGCACATAACTTTTAAACCCAGGCACATACTTTTTAACCCAGGCACATACTTTTAACCCAGGCACATACTTTTAACCCAGGCACATACTTTTACCCAGGCACATACTTTTTAACCCAGGCACATACTTTTAACCCAGGCACATACTTTTAACCCACATAACTTTTTTACCCAGGCACATACTTTTAAGTGACCTTTGACAAAGCTGCAAGTCACAGAAGAGAGGAAAGATAGTTTCTTCAAGAATTGACACTCATATGTAAAACAACAATACTAGATACCACTAATAAAATGTAACTCAACATGCAGGACAGAATTAAATGTGAGCGCTAAAACTGAAAATTCCTCAGGAAAACCTTGAGAAAAAGTTTTTGAGATTTGTTCTGGACAGGATTTTCTGAATGTCACACCAACCACCACACAAAATAGAATAATAAACAGTCCACACTGCAACAAATAAAGAAAAATAGCATCTTCACAGCACAACACCAATAAACAAAATGAAATGAAAGAGCAATCTAGAGAACAGAAGAAAACACTTGCAAACTATATGAAGGAATACCTTGGAAATGTTGTGGATTCGGTTCTGATCAGTACAATAAAGCAACTATTGCGATATAGACAAAAATTAACACAAATAGTTGCAGTTCCCCGGCAATAATGAAGGTATGTTAATACTATACTTCAGGCTAATAACAATGCAATGACTCTGCCTCAAAAGCAAAGTCTATATAACTTCATTAACAATTTTTACTTGCTAAGCACTAGTAACAAGCATCTAAGATAGCTAGAAACATGGTGGCACTAGACCTGCTGAATGCTGGATTGCCAAAAACGTAGATTTTGTAGAAAAGAGGGTGTGGGGGAGTAATATCTACAAAGCACTATTAAGCACATGCAAAATAATGTGTTCCTGTATGTTGTAAGCAATTAATATATAACATATATAAGGTATTCAAAAGACTATTTAACCAAAAAATATAGTTAACAAACAGGATAAGGATGTAGAGACAATTTTACAAAAATATATACACATGCCCAACAGGAATATAGAAAATGCTTTCCTCACTGATCAAGGTGGAATCCCTCAGGCTTCCTGCAACACTACCAACCACAAGTCTTTCCCTGTGAATGTAGTACAGCGGGGAGAATTGGGACTTCAGGAATAGAAGGGAGCAATGGCTACAGACCCACCCTCCCCAGGACAGCAACTACCCAGGAAACTGGAAAATCAAGCAGAACCACAGTCTACATGGGAGGACAGAGCACACCCTGGGAGATGGGGCCTGGGAAATCCCAAAGCCAAGTCCAGGTCACTGGTGAGAGTGAGGGTCTTACCCAGCAAGGACAGAATTTCAAAGTTCTCCAGCATCACATTCAGGTACAGCTGTCTCTGACCCTCATCAAGGAGGCTCCATTCCTCCTTGGAGAAGTACAGGGCAATGTCCTCAAAGGTCACGCCAACCTGTCAGAATGGAGACAATTGAAACCAGAGCTGTCTCTCTGAGAACCCCCACTCCTACTCCAGACAAACCTTCCCCCCCTCAACCTCCTCCAGGGCACCCGGTTAGTGTGGACACCAGGCCCTAATGCCAGTGCAGGCTGCTCTCTCATCACAGTCCCATTACTCACTGGGATTGTCCTCAGCAGAGCAGCTGGGTAGGGTGGGAAGGATTGGGGGAGGGGAGGGCAGAGAGCAATGCCATTTAAGGTCTGGGCGATGCCTGCCTGGCCCCAGACTTCCTGCCAAGCAATTCCATTACCATCTCTTAGATTATGCCTCCAAGACAAAGCCAAGCATGGGTTTATGCTTCCCATTTAAATCTCCACAACAGGTCCCAGGGACAAGCTAACACTTCCTCCACTGGGTAATCGTTAACCCCTTCCCATCTTCGGTCCCCAAGTTCACTCCCTTGGTTCTGCCTCCTTCCAGCTCCAATGCAACTGGATCTCCCTGGCATGACCCATGAACTTGGCACATGGCATCCAGAGAAGCTTGTCTGAGAGCCCAGCACAGTGACTCCCGAGTTCCCTGTTGGGTGCTTAGAGAAGAGTCAGTGCCTCCCGGGCTCCTGGCAGGCAGCTGAGAGAAGAACACAGTGCATACCAAGCTCTCAGCAGGGTGCGAGAGCAGAGTCACTGACTTCCGGGCTCCCAGTAGGGTGCTGAGAGCAGATTCAGGGCCTCCCGGACTCCAGGTTGTGTGCTGAGAGCCCAGCACAGTGTCTCCCTGAATCCTGGTTGGGTGCTCTGAGCAGAGTCAGTGCCTCCCGGGCTTCCGGCAGGGTGCTGAGAGCAGAGCACAGTGCCTCCCGGTCTCCCAGCTTGGTGCTGAGAGCTCAGTCAGTGCCTCGCGGGCTCCTGTTTTGGTGCTGAGAACAGAGCACTGTGACTCCCGGGCTCCCGGCATGGTGCTGAGAGCCCAGCAGAGTGTCTCTCGGACTCCTGGTTGGGTGCTCTGAGCAGAGTCAGTGCCTCCCGGGCTTCTGGCAGGGTGTTGAGAGCCGAGCACAGTGCCTCCCGGTCTACCGGGAGGGTGCTGAGAGCAGTGACAGTGCCTCCCGGGCTCCCAGCAGGGTGTTGAGAGCAGATTCAATACCTCCCGGTCTCCCGGTTTGGTGCTTAGTACAGAACACCGTGCCTTCCGGGCACCCGACAGGGTTCTGAGAACAGAGCACATTCCTTCCCGGTAACCCAGTAGGGCGTTGATGGCAGAGCATGGTGCATTCCGAGCTCTTGGCAGGGTGCTGAGTGCAGAGTCAGTGACTTCCGGGCTCCCTGGCAGAGTACTGAGAGAAGTGTCAGTGCCTCCCAGGCTACCGATTAGATGCTGAGATAAGAGTCTGTGCTTTCCGGACTCCCGGGAGGGTGCTGAGAGCAGAGTCAGTGCCTCCCGGACTCCAGGCAGGGTTGTGAGAGCTGAGTCAGTGCCTCGCGGGGTACCGTTTGAGTGCTGAGAGCAGAGCAAGTGATTCCCGGGCTCCCAGCATGGTGCTGAGAGCCCAGCACAGTGACTCCCGAGTTCCCTGTTGGGTGCTTAGGGAGAGTCAGTGCCTCACGGGCTCCCGGCAGGCTGCTGAGAGAAGAACACAATGCATACCGAGCTCTAGGCAGGGTGCTGAGAGCAGAGAGTAAATGACTTCCAGGCTCCCGGTAGGGTGCTGAGAGCAGATTCAGTGCCTCCTGGGGTCCCGGTTGGGTGCTGAGGGCAGAGTTAGTGCCTCGCGGGCTCCAGGCATGGTGCTGAAAGCAGAGCATGGTACCTCCCAAGCTCACCGCAGGGTACTGATAGCTGATGCAGAGTGAGCGCCTCACGGGATCTCGGCAGGGTGCTGAGAGCAGAGTCAGTGCCTCCTGGCTCCTGGTTGGGTGCTGAGAGCAGAGCACAGTGCCTCCCAGCCTCCCAGACTGGTGCTGAGAGCTCAGTCAGTGCCTCGCGGGCTCCCATTTGGGTGCTGAGAGCAGAGAGCAGCACTGTGATGCCCCCGGTGCCCGGCATGGAGCTGAGAGCCCAGCACAGTGTCTCCCGGACACCTGGTTGGGTGCTCTGAGCAGAGTCAGTGCCTCCCGGGCTTCTGGCAGGGTGTGAGAGAGCCGAGCACAGTGCCTCCCGGTCTACCGGGAGGGTGCTGAGAGCAGTGACAGTGCCTCCCGGGCTCCCAGCAGGGTGTTGAGAGCAGATTCAATACCTCCCGGTCTCCCGGTTTGGTGCTTAGTACAGAACACCGTGCCTTCCGGGCACCCGACAGGGTTCTGAGAGAACAGAGCACATTCCTTCCCGGTAACCCAGTAGGGCGTTGATGGCAGAGCATGGTGCATTCCGAGCTCTTGGCAGGGTGCTGAGTGCAGAGTCAGTGACTTCCGGGCTCCTGGCAGAGTACTGAGAGAAGTGTCAGTGCCTCCCAGGCTACCGATTAGATGCTGAGATAAGAGTCTGTGCTTTCCGGACTCCCGGGAGGGTGCTGAGAGCAGAGTCAGTGCCTCCCGGACTCCAGGCAGGGTTGTGAGAGCTGAGTCAGTGCCTCGCGGGGTACCGTTTGAGTGCTGAGAGCAGAGCAAGTGATTCCCGGGCTCCCAGCATGGTGCTGAGAGCCCAGCACAGTGACTCCCGAGTTCCCTGTTGGGTGCTTAGGGAGAGTCAGTGCCTCACGGGCTCCCGGCAGGCTGCTGAGAGAAGAACACAATGCATACCGAGCTCTAGGCAGGGTGCTGAGAGCAGAGCACAGTGCCTCCCGAACTACCGGGAGGGTGCTGAGAGCAGTGTCAGTGCCTCCTGGGCTCCCTGTTGTGTGCTGAGAGCAGAGCACAGTGTCTCCTGGGCTCCCTGTAGTTGGCTGAGAGCAGAGTAAGTGCCTCTCGGGCTCCAGAGAGGGTGCTGAAAGCAGAGTCAATACCTCCCGGATTCCCAGTTGGGTGTTGAGAACAGAGCATATTGCATCCTAGGCTCCCAGCAAGGTGCTGAGAGCAAAGTCTGTGCCTCCCGTTCTCCCGGTAGGATGCTGAAAGCAGAGTCAATGTCACCCGGGCTCTTGTATGGGTGCTGAGAGCAGAGCTTGGTGCCTCCCGGTCTCCCGTGATGGTGCTGAGAGCAGAGTTAGTGCCTCAAGGGCTCTCGGTGGGGTGCTGAGAGCAGAGCACGGTGCCTTTCGAGCTCCTGGAAAGGTGCTGAGGGCAGAGTCATTAACTTCTGGGCCTGATTGGGTGCTGAGAGCAGAGTCCGTGCCTACCGGGCTCCCAAAATGGTGCTCAGAGCTGAGTCAGTGCCTCGCTGGGTACCATTTGAGGGACGAGAGCATAGCCAGTGCCTCCCGGGCACCTGGTTGGGTGCTGGGAGAAGAGCACAGTGCCTCTCAGGCTAACAGTTGTGTGCTGAGAGCAGAGTCAGTGGCTCCCGGGCTCCCGGTTGTGTGCTGAGAGCAGAGCATGGTGCCTCCCAGGCTCTCGGCAGGTTGCTGAGAGCAGAGTCAATGACTTCCGGGCTCCAGGTTTGGTGCTGAAAACAGACCCAGTGCCTTCCGGGCTCCTGGTTGGAAGCTGAGAGCAGAGCACAGTGCCTCCCAGGCTCCCGGGAGGGTGCTGAGAGCAGAGTCAGAGCCTCCCGGTCTCCCAGCAGGGTGCTGAGAGCAGAGTCAGTGCCTCCTGGGCTATCGCCAAAGTGCTGAAAGCAGAGGCAGTGCCTCCTGGGCTCCCGGTTTTGTGCTGAGAGAAGAGCACGGTGCCACCCTGGCTCCCGGCAGAGTGCTGAGAGAAGAGTCAGTGTCTCCTGCACTCCCGGTAGGGTGCTGAGAGCGGAGCAATGTACTTCCCGGGCTCCCGGCATGGAGCTGAGAGCAGAGCACAGTGCCTCCCAGACTCCTGGTTGGGTGCTGAGAGCAGAGTCAGTGGCTCCCGGGCTTCCAGTAGGGTGCTGAGAGCAGAGTCAGTGCCTCACGGGATCCCGGTATGGTGCTGAGAGCAGAGCACAGGGCCTTCTGAGCTCTCGACAGGGTGCTGGGAGAAGAGTCAGTACATCCTGGGATTCCGGTTGGGTGCTGAGAGCAGAGCACAGTGCTACTGGGCTCACGACAGGGTAGTGAGAGCAGAGTCAGTGCCTCCCTGGCTCCCAGTAGGGTGCTGAGAGGAGAGCATGGTGTCTTCCGGGCTGCCGTCAGGGTGCTGAGAGCATAGTCACTGCCGCACAGGTTCCTGGTAGGGTACTGAGAGCAGAGCACGGTGCCTCCTGAGCTCCCAGCACGGTGGTGACAGCAGAGCATGGTGCCTGCTGGGATACGGACAGGGTGCTGCGAGCAGAATCTGTGCTTTCCGGGCTCCCAACAGGTTGCTGAGAGCAGAGTAAGTGACTCACGGACTCCATTCAGGGTGCTGAAAGCAGAGACAGGGTCTCCCGAGCTCCGGGCAGGGTGCTGCTGAGAGCAGAGTCAGTGCCTCCCATGATCCCGGTTGGCTGCTGAGAGCACAGCATGGTTCCTCCCGGGCTCCCGGCAGGGTGCTGAGACCACAGTCAGTGCCTCCTGGGCTCCCTTTTGGGTCCTGAGAGCAGACCACAGTGCCTACCAGGCTCACGGCAGTGTGCTGAGAGCAGAATCAGTTACTTCTGGGCTCCCGGTTTGGTGCTGAGAGCAGAGCCAGTGCCTTTCGGGCTCCTGGTTGGGAGCTGAGAGCAGAGCACAGTGCCTCCCGGGCTCCTGGGAGGGTGCTGAGAGCAGAGTCAGACCCTACCGGGATCACGATAGGATACTGAGAGCATAGTCAGTGCCTCACGGGTTCCCGGTAGGGTGCTGAGAGCAGAGCATGGTGCTGAGAGCCGAGTCAGTACTTCCCGAGCTCCCGACAGGGTGCTGGGAGAAGAGTCAGTACATTCTGGGCTTCCAGTTGGGTGCTGAGAGCAGAGAACAGTGCTACTGGGCTCACGACAGGGTAGTGAGAGCAGAGTCAGTGCCTCCCTGGCTCCCAGTAGGGTGCTGAGAGGAGAGCATGGTGTCTTCTGGGCTGCCGTCAGGGTGCTGAGAGCATAGTCACTGCCGCACGGGTTCCTGGTAGGGTACCGAGAGCAGAGCACGGTGCCTCCCGAGCTCCTGGCACGGTGGTGACAGCAGAGCATGGTGCCTGCTGGGATATGGACAGGGTGCTGCGAGCAGAATCTGTGCTTTCCGGGCTCCCAACAGGTTGCTGAGAGCAGAGTCAGTGCCTACCGGGCTCCCGGCAGGGTGCTGATAGCACAATCAGTGCCTCCCGGACTCCCAGCAGGGTGCTGGGAACAGAGTCAGTGCCTCTCGGGCTCCCGGTTGGGTGCACAGCAGAGTCAGTTTACCCGGGCTTCAGCAGGGTGCAGAGAGCACAGCACAGTGCCTCCTCGGCTTCCAGCAGGGTGCTGAGAGCCGAGCACAGTGCCTACCAGGCTCCCGGCAGGGTGCTGAGAGCAGAGTCAATGCCTCCCAGGCTCCCGGCAGGGTGCTGAGTTCAGAGTCAGTGCCTCCCGGGCTCCCGCAGGCTGCTTAGAGGAGAACACAGTGCCTCCCTTGTTCCCAGCAGGGTGCTGAGTGCAGATTCAGGGCTTCCAAGGCTACCGGTTGGGTGCTGAGAGCAGAGTCAGTGCCTCCTGGGCTCCCAGCAGGGTGATGAGAGCAGAGTCAGTGCCTCCCGTGCTCCCGGTTGGGTGCTGAGAGCAAAATCAGTGCTACCCGAGCTCCCGGTTGGGTGTTGAGAGCAGAGTCAGGTTACCCGGGCTCCAGGCAGGATGCAAAGAGCACAGCACAGTGCCTCCTGGGCTTCTGGCAGGGTGCTGAGAGCCAAGCACAGTGCCTCGGTGCTCCCGGCATGGCGCTGAGAGCAGAGTCAGTGCCTTCGGGTTCCCGTTAGGGTGCTGAGAGCAGAGCATGGTGCCTCCCGGGCTTGCTGCTGTGTGCTCAGAGCAGAGCACAGTGCCTCCCAGGCTCCCAGCAGTTGGTGAGAGCAGAGTCAGTGCCTACTGGGCTCCTGGCAGGGTGGTGAGAGCAGAGTCAGTGACTCCCGGGCTCCTGGTGGGTGCTGAGAGCAGAGTCAGTGCCTTCTGGGCTCCTGCAGGCTGCTGAGAGCATAGCACAGTGCATCCAGGGCTCCCGTCAGATGCTGAGAGAAGAGCACTGTGCCTCCCGGGCTCCAGGCATGGTGCTGAGGGCAGAGTCAGTGTCTCCCAGGCTCCCGGCAGGCAGCTAGGGCAGAGCACGGTTCCTCCCGGGCTCCCGGAAGGGTGCTGAGAGCAGACTCAGTGCTTCCCGGACTCCCAGTAGGATCCTAAGAGCAGACTCAGGGCTACCCGGGCTTCCAGTTGGGTGCTGAAAGCACAGCACGGTGCCTCCCGCACTCCCGGCAGGGTGCTGATAGCAGAGTCAGTGCTTCCCGGGCTCGCGGCAGGGTACTGAGAGCAGAGCACAGTGCATCCCGCGCTCCCGGTAAAGTGCTGACAACAGAGTCACTGCCTCCCGGACTCCCAGTTGGGTTCTGAGAGCAGAGTCAGTGCCTCCTGGGCTCCCGGCAGGGTGCCAAGAGCAGAGTCATTGCCTCCTGGGCTCCCCGCAGGCTGCTTAGAGCAGAACACAGTGCCTCCCAGGCTCCCGGTTGGGTGCTGAGAGCAAAATCAGGGCTACCAGAGCTTGCGGTTGGGTGCTGAGAGCAGAGTCAGGTTACCCGGGCTCCTGGCAGGGTGCAGAGAGCACAGCACAGTGCCTCCTGGTCTTCCGGCAGGGTGCTGAGAGCCGAGCACAGTGCCTACTGGGCTCCTGTCAGGGTGGTGAGAGCAGAGTCAGTGCCTCCCAGGCTCCCGGTGGGTGCTGAGAGCAGAGTCAGTGCCTCCAGGACTCCCAGCAGATGCTGAGAGAAGAGCACAGTGCCTCCCGGGCTCCCGGCATTGTGCTGAGAGCAGAGTCAGTGCCTCCCGGGCTCCCAGCAGGCAGCTGAGGGCAAAGCTCAGTTCCTCCCGGACTCGCGGCAGGGTGCTCAGAGCAGAGCACAGTGCCTCTCAGGCTCCCCGCAGGGTGCTGAGACTAGAGTAAGGGCTACCCAGGCTCCCGGTTGGGTGCTGAGAGCAGAGCATGGCCTAAAAATGTCGAATTTAGTGCCAAAAAAGAGCCTTTGCGGGAAGTTTTAATTCATTACTGGTAACTCCATCTCTGGCCGTGGTCTGCAAACTGCGGATCGGTTTGCTCGCTATGTTGACTGATGAGTTTGCAGACCACTGACCTAGACCAGTGGTCGGAAAACTCATTAGTCAACAGGGCCAAATATCAACAGTACAACGACTGAAATTTCTTTTGAGAGCCAAATTTTTTAAACTTCATCTATATAGGTAGGTACATTGAATTAGGGAACTCCTAAGCTGGCCTTTGCTAAAAACTGGAGGGGCCAAAGAGCCGCACGTGGCTCGCGAGCCGCAGTTTTCCGACCACTGACCTAGACTCTGGATTCCAATAATTACAGGCTGTTGTTCCTTGTGACTTGTGATGAAGTCCTTGTGCATTATTAACCCATACACCCTGTAAAACCAGTTTTGTGGTGTGAGCGCGCCCCCTTGTGGACATGTCTGGAATTGCGTTGTCTGTTTAACCCTTTGCACTCGCTTGCTTTTTTCTTGATTCCTTTCTTCTAATGCTAACCGTGTCTAGTCACACTCGATATCCGAGTGCAAAAGGTTAAACTTTTATTTCAGCCATCACCCAGCAAAACTACAGTTAAATGCCAGCACAGAGAACGCTCTTAATGAGCAATCTGAAATTACCGTATGATACCCCGTGATCCCCAAACAGTTTAATTTTTTCTCCCAAATACTTCAGGGGCAATTTCCTATAAACCAGGGCCTTCTCCTGCACAACCATCAGAATCGGGAAGTTCACGCTGATGCGTCTCTACCGCCCAGTCCTCTGGCGGGATTCAAATGTTGCCCTTTGTCCCAGGATTGCCCTTCGCAGGTGGCCAGAGACCCTCCTTACACCCCCTTCCTGTGAGAGGCACAGTTTGCATTGAGTCTTCATCGCTCACCAGTCCTCCTCCTTGAACCTTTTTTTTTTTTAATATTTTATTGATTTTTTACAGAGAGGAAGAGAGAGGGATAGAGAGTTAGAAACATCAATGAGAGAGAAACATCGATCAGCTGCCTCCTGTACCGCCTCCCCGCCCCCCCCCCCCACTGGGGATGTGCCCGCAACCAAGGCACATGCCCTTGGCCGGAATCGAACCTGGGACCCTTGAGTCCGCAGGCCGACGCTCTATCCACTGAGCCAAACCAGATTCGGCCTCCTTGAACCTTTTACGGACGCGAGTGCTTTAACACTTTGCTTAACCAGCAGATACAAATGTCCGGAATCAGTGACCCTCCAGGCTCCAGAGATGCTCCCCGGAAAGTAACCAGAACCAGGGACGTAGCCAAGGCCCCCAGGACCTCTGAACCGCAAGAGATCGGGAGCTGGGGTGACCCCTCTGCAGGGGTGGATCAAACCCAGGACACCCTCAGAGAAATGCAGTGTTAACACTAAGTTAACAGATTTAACAGCCCACAGCCAAGGAGTCTTTCTTTCCTGGGCACAGAAATTACACGTGGGTGCGCCAGGCCAGTGAGGTTCAGTGGTTGAGCTTTGACCTAGGAACCGGAAGGTCACGGGTCTGATTCCTAGTTTGAAGCTCCATCCGCGGTGTGGGGGTGCAGGAGGCAGCCGGTCAGTGATTCTCATCATGGAAGTTTCTCTTTCTATCCCTCTCCTTCCCTTAAATCAATTTTTTTAAATGTTTTTTAAAAGGTAAACGCAGTGGCAGCTGTCCCAGCTTGCAGGGCTTTGGGTAGGGTTGGCCTGTAGGGTGAGGGGGCAGCGGCAGGAGGCACTTCAGGAGGCAGAGAAATTGCTGTCTTGGGAGGACCCTGCCCTGGGGCCGCCTGACCTTGGCTGCAGGTTCACAGGCTGATGGTGAGGGTTCCAGCGCAGAGTCCCTCCTGGAGCCTGGATTGCCAGCTCCTAATCTCTTGTGGTTCGGAGGTCCTGGGAGCCTTGGCTACGTCCCCGGTTCTGGTTACTTTCCGGCATGATTAACCCGCTCTGGCCACACCGAGCTGGTGTGGGAGGGAAGCCTTTATGTGCAGCGCCTGGGCAGTGGGATCGCCATGCTCTTTGTCCCTTCCATGCAACTGAATGCACTTGGAATCAAACCTGCTGGGAGCCTCTGGGGGCAGGGAGAAGGCGGGGTTTCGGGGGAGGACAGGATGGAGCACCAATCTCAGGCCTGCTCCGCTGATTGCTTGTTTTCAGACCCTGGCAGGTGCCTAATGACTCTGGAAGGGGCAGGTCCTGTGCTAGCAGGTGGGGGGGGGGGGGGGGCTGCAGTGCTCAGTTCAGGTTTCCGGTGGAGTAGGTCGTGGACTTCCATCCTGAGGAGAATGTGCGGGCTATGGGGGAGTTGGGGATGCAAGAGGGGGGACACCCGTCCCAGGTGCGGGACCTGTGGGGCTTCCAGAGTCCCCTCTGGGCCCTGAGCGAGGGCGTCACACTTCATTTACTAGCCTGTGACTTGAGACAGGATGGGAATGTGGCTTCTCGCCTTTAAGATAAAAGTTACACGCCCTTGCAGGTTTGGCTTGGCAGATAGAGCATTGGCCTGGGGACTGGTCCTGGGTTCAATTCCGACCAAGGGCACATGCCCGGGTTGCAGGCTCCATCCCCAGTGCCGGAGCATGCAGGAGGCAGCCGATGAATGATTGTCTCTCTTCACATGAATGTTTCTCTCTCTCTCTCCCCCTCTCCCTTCCTCTCTGGAATTACATATGCATAAGGCTAACTTAAAAGGTGTGCTTTAAATATACATAAATAAATGAAATGAAGGCCACATGACAACTGTGTGTTAATGTGAGAAGGTCCTCTCCTTGGGCCTCCAGCCCGATGCTCTGGGCACCGGCTCGGCTCCAAGGAGACGTCCCCTGGCCAGGCCTCAGCGCCCAGCCCCACAGGTCACTCAGGGCACAGCCTGGCTGCACTGGAGGGCTCCCCTAGCCTTGAAGGGGCCAGAGCCGCATCTCGCTCTGACAAGCAGTCCCGTCCATTGCCCACACCTGACCTGCGGCAGCAGCAGGTGTGGCCAATGGATGGACTGCTTGGCCCCAGGATGCCCCAAACTACCTGTGTCTCACCAGGTGCGGCTCATACCCTCTTTTTCTTCCTTCCCTGCCTCCCTAGCCCTTGCACTAGGCTGGGCAGCCCCCTAAGGGGCACAGGAAGGCAGGCAGGAGGAGGTTGAGCCCCCTACCCTGCCTGCTTCCATTGTAGGACTCAAGTTTCCCCTTTTCTCACATGGGGCGCTACTCACAAGGACCTAGCCTTGCCCACTCCCACCCCCTGCTCCTCCCCAGATAGGTACGGGATCCTGTACAAATCTCCATCCTTTCCCATTTCAGTGTTTTTGTTTTTTACTGGAAGGATAGGAGAATTACAGGCCACACCCTGACCAGGGCCAGGGATCCAGTCTTCAACGAGGTATATACTAGCTGTACCGGTTAATCATGAGGATTTTATAATAAAAGAAAACAGGATATTTTCAAGAGAAACATCAAAAGTGCTTTATTCAAAGTAATGTCCATTGCTAGCTACACATTTCGCCCATCTTTCGTAATTTGTGGATACCGTCCCAATAGAACTTTTCTTGTTTTGAGGAAGACCATTCAGAGACCCAATTTTCCACTTCTTTATATGTTTTGAAGTGCTTCTCAGAAAGTGCATTTGCCATTGATTGGAACAAGTGGTAATCTGAAGGAGCAAGGTCTGGTGAATATGGTGAGTGGGTTAATACTTCACAGGCAAGATCTTTTCATGTGTCTTTAACTAGTGTTGAAGTGTGTGATGGTGCGTCACCATGAAGCTTAATTACTATGCCATGGCTCTGGCCCATTCTGGTGGTTTTATGATCAAAACGTAGTTCAAATTGATTGTTGTTTGGAGGGATCAGAATTAACGGTTTCACCTGGTTTTAGAAGCTCATAATATACCACACTCTCTGATCCCACCAAACGCAGAGCATTGTCTTCTTTCCAAAGCGATTTGGCCTTGCATTCAATGTTGATGGTTGACCTGGATCAACCCATGATTTTGTGCATTTGGGATTCTCAAAATAAGTCCACATTTCATTGCCAGTCACAAATTGATGCAAAAAAAGACTTTCGTGCTGTTGAAGCAACATTTTACTGATGACTTTTCGGTTTTCCATTTGTCTTTTGTTCAGTTGATGTGGCACCCATTTTCTTTCCTTTAAAAACTTTCCCATTGCTTGTAAACGATCGGAAATTGTTTGTGGAGCAATGGTTAATCTTTTTGCAATTTTTTTTTTGAGTTTGGCACGCACCTTTATCCAATAATGCTTGTAATGGTTGGTCTTCAAACTTTTTCGGTTGACCTGGACATTCTTTGTTTTTTCACATTTAAATCATCACTTTTAAAGCGTTTAAACCAGCGTTCACAAGTATCTTGAAATGGAGCATGTTCACCATAAGCTTCCGGAAATATTCAGCAGAACTTTTCTTCAAAATAAAGTAATGAATTAAAACTTCCCACAAATGCTCTTTTTTTTTTTTTTTGCACAAAAATTTGAGATTTTTAAGCGTAAAAATACCTATGATGTTAACACCTTCAGAAAATGTGACATATGGAGCTTTGAAGCTTGTCAATACAACAAAATAGCATACATATCAAATCACATATATCAACATATGTGTAACTCCATCTATTGAAAAAATCCACATTGTTAATGGCGACACCTAGTGTCCTTGACTGGGAATAAAGGAGAATTGAACCCGAGGCTCTTTGGTCTGTGGTGCAATGCTCTGACCACTGACCTAACCATCCAGGGCTATAAATACTTCTCTTAGTGTGTCAGAGGCAGTGGGTCATGCAGCTGATTTCTCTTTTGCTTCCCAGTGAGGTGATTGCGGAGGACTCCACATTATATCTCCAAAAAGCCCTGAGTCACCTTCGGGAAATATGGGAATTGATTGGGATTCCTGTGGACCAGCGGTTACTATGCCTTTCCCTGTACACACGAGTCTGCTCTGGTCCCAGGGAGACAGGCTACTTGTCTGCTGGAATGCACCTCTCTCTAGCTGTCTCCTTCTCGCGCCTCGCGCCCCCCCCCCAGCCCACCATGGAAAGTTGTACCAACCACCCTCTTTAGAGTAGGCTCTCCGCCTCCCCCCCCCCCCCCCCCCCCCCCGCACCAAGCGAAAGCTAGGCACATGTTCTCTTTGTGCTCCCGCACAGGCACTCTCCTCTTTCCACAGGCACTCACCTCTTAGCGCAGCAGCTCTTGTTTGCTATACGGGGTGCTGTGCTTCAGCCTCTTCTGCAGATTGGTTTTCCAGGGAAGCCATCGGCTGTCCACCTCAGAAATGTCTGTCTTTCTTTTTCCGGTGATGTCCACCTTTGAAAAAAAAAAAAAAAAAAAAAGGCACCATTACCCATGCGTATTCGCAATGATTGATTTTTCAGGTCCACCTACTTGCAGCAGAGTAATGAGTATCTGCACTAGCCTTTCCCCGATGTGCAGCTGCTGTGATCCCGGTCTTACATTTTCCAGATTTTGTCTTCCCATTTCCCATCACATCGTTAGGGTTAGTAGAACAGACGTAGAGGAGGTATGAGCTTAGGTGGAGTGGGAGAAAGCAGAAGCAATCTCGGACAGTAGAGAGTGCACTTGGGGAGCACCAAGTGGAGTCTTTTAACTTACTTGTTTCCGAAGCCTTCTGTCGTTTTTACACACCCATGGATATTTTTTTTCTTCCACAGGACTCAGTTATTTTCTGATGAACGTGAGTTTCCATTTCCTTAGGTTTATTGTCGTCTTTGTTTCTTTTGGCGTGCACAAGACATGATTTTCTGTTCCTCAAAGCATCCCTACTTTTCACATTGTACGCTGAGGTGGGGTCATGGATGCTTTGGCTTTGCCCTGCTGTGGTTTTACGGGTGACTGCTGTGGTTGTGGGTCCTCAGGCATCAAGGCCGAGGCAATCTTAAATGTGTTTCACATTTCCTTATTATTATTACTTTTTGGAGTTGGTCACTGGAGTATGTCCTGATTTCCTAGGGATGTATGGTATCGTTTCCAGATTGTGGTGCTTCAGGGCTGAGGTCCGTGAGGGTAGCGCCCCTCATGTTGGAATTCAGCCCTGTTACGTGCATTGATTCCTCACTCAGCTGTCTGAAAGAGGCACACTGTCTGGCAGAGCTGGCTTGCTAGGCCTTATGGGAGCTCCCCATGTCGACAAACTCACTTATGCCACCCGACTGAATTACCTATGGGCAAGCAGGTCCCTCCTCAGCTGTGCCCCCTCACTCCTTCACCAGAGCTTGTAAGTTGCCTAAGGGCACCCGGGAGTCGCCCGGGAGGGAGCAACTCCCCCTTCCTCCTCTGAGCCGACCTTGTTCAGCTCAAATTTCTTAGTCCCTGATTCCCTGCCCTCACTCTGTGAACTTCATGTGCATTGATCAGCCAAAATCAGCCACAGCCACCCACATGTCCCCTCCAGAATTGCCTCGCTCTGGGTTCCCCTACCCCTTGATGTCAGTTGCGCCCCGTCCGATCATCTCACAGTGAGGCTGACTTAATTGAATTCCTGCATTCTACAGAAAGAAGGGAATGTGGTGCCTCCAAGAGATAACTCACCCAGGTTCACCGCCTGTGGTGCTGGGCAGACGGCAGGGTGCAATGGGCCCCTTGCTGGATCCGAGCACCGAGTCCCAGTCCACATGGTGCTCCCGGGTGAGCTGCTTTGGAATCCTCCCGCTGCTGTGATGAGTGAGGTGAACGTAAGGTCTTTGCTGCTGCTCCTCCTGTAGTTTACTGAGTGAGTGCTTTGCAGTGGCTCTTTGAACATCTGCACGGAAGGTGAATTACTGATTTGTGCCGCGGGGAAAGGAAGGGGAGTTCGAGCTGCTCACGTATCTTTTCTCCTCAAAAGTAAAACTGCGTCACTGGCCCACACGGAATTCATTGGATGCCAGATTCTGGGTGTGGGACAGGGTTCCGCGTGGAAAGGGCAGAGATTGGGTCAACAGTGGGATGATGGGCATTCCCTTATCTTGCAGGGAGGGGGACTGCGTGCTTGCCCTACCTGATGTTGGGCCATTACCTTGATAGTCATGACAAAGGGCGAGTGCCCCAGCGCCTTTGGTTCTGCCCTCGGGGCTCCGGAAAGAGGGAAGTCACCACTTGCCCGGATATCTTTGAGTTAGGTAGACTCTGCTGCCAGAAGACAATTGCTCAGCTCAGCCCTGAGGTTCAGATGCGAAAGTCACAAGGCAGGCCCCTGTCCTGAATACAGGCATGTGATCCGCACCGTTTCACCCCTCTGTGCATTCCTTCGGGGAGCAGTGACCTGTTCTCCCCCTGTCACTGGCCTGACTTCTTGGTACAGCGCCTGAAGAGATGGGCCCTGCCTGTGGGATTGCCACGTTCCCTTAAGCCCACGGTCCTGCCTGCTTCCTGAGGTGAGTTGCACAGGGAACCTGTCTAGGACGGTCCATTGTGGGGTGTGATTTGCAATGTGTGCCCCATGTTGAGTGCCTTGGACAAAGTTTGCGCAGCTTTGCCTGTGCTTACTTTTGTCGCTGCGACTTTTGCGTGCCAGGGTCTGTCCCCCAACTTCGCCGAGCTTGTTTGTCAGCCTGTGCGGCCCCTCTGCCCCTTCTGGGGTCCCGAGTGCCTTATGCTCAGCTTAGTCCTTTTCCTTTTCCGCCTGTGGTTTCCCTTTACATGCACCTTCCTTCAGAGATAAAGCCTGTCTTTTCTTTCCTTTGCAGCATGCGCATTTGATTTTTTTATCCTCTGCTGCCACCTTGTGGCTACTGTTAAAATTGATGCTCCTGTCTTTTCGCCCTTGCATCCTGCGCATGTGATCCTCTGCTGCCACCTTGTGGCTATTCTTGGAATGGCATGCCATTTCACTAAAGGTTTGTGCCTGCATGGTCACAGTGATGGGCAACCTTTTGAGCTTGGTGTGTCAAACTTTGCCAAAAAAACTGAGCATAACTCGGGTAGTGTGTCACTTTGAGGAAAAAAAACTAACTCCAAGACTCTAGTCGCAAATGTTTCATCCTCAGGAGCAGCAAATGTTTCATCCTCGGCATGCGGCCGCGTGTCATCAGAAATGGCTACGCGTGTCAGTGCTGACACGCGTGTCATAGGTTTGCCATCACTGGTCTAGGACTAGGTGTTATTTCTGGTTGTAGTGATGTTTTCTCTCTACGTTTCAGACCTTGGAGAAGTCATGCGAGGTGTGGCGATTTGGGAAGCTCCTTTACTGTGATGGATCTCTGCTGCCAACCGGTAAGTGATTATGGGAGAGCAGTTTTTCTTTCTTTCAATTTGGAGGCTTTGCCGGGTACTTTGTAGGCAAACAATGTGTAGGAGTGCAGTTTGGCCGTACTGTGACGTCTGTTTAGCGCTCATTTTTCTTTCCTTGTGCCACATGGTCTTCGCCAGATGCAATGTTTCTTATTGCTTTCCTGTGTTCCTGCATGCAGGGGCACTTTCCGCCTTCTTGTGCTATTGGCTTCTTGAACCCTCAGTTACCTTCTGCTATATGGCTGCCACTGTTATTGTTGGGTGGCTTTGGCTTACATGACAGTTTGCGCTGCAACGAATTTATTCCAGGTTACTTTTCCCCATAACTGCTTTTTGGCATTGTCTGGAGACGTTCGGTGTTTGCTCCACATTCCTTATGTGTCACATTTTCAGGCTTACTTTTCCAGTGTTCTCTGTCACGTTCATACACGCTGTGGTTTGGTCAGCCGCAGTTTCTGTATCGGCGTGTCAGCACCGCATGCTTCTTTGACACTTGCAGTGCTTGCAAAACAGACCTTTGTTCTCTGCGTTATGTTCTTGTTTTCCGCTCGCTGCATTGTCAGGGTTTTCAACTACTTCTGTCAGACACATTTCTGTGTGGGTATGTTTCCAGAAGACTGTTTTTTGAGACCAAAGCAGTTGCTTGCAACTGCATTTCTTGACTGTCAGTGCTGTTTGTTGAAGTGCTCCCTCCCTTGCTTTTCATTGCAGTTTTCCATGTTGTTCCTCCTGAAACATTTACTTGTAGTTGTTTTGAGGGCATTTTATTTCACTGTGCTTCCTTCCAGCAAACACTGCATCCATCCCACCTCACATTGTCTCCAATTTGTGGGTGGCGTCTAATGTGCACACACTGATGTTTCCCATAATGATTTTTTATGCGGTGTATGATTGGCTGCCTGGGTCACTTGACATCCATGACCTTATGGATGCTTGCGTGCTTGTTTGCTAGCCCATATAGGTGCCCATGCAGTGAGCAGCGAATGCACCTGGCCCTTCACTCTGCCAGTGTTCTCTTCCCCCCAAGTACGTCTCTGGAAACATATCCCTGCATGCACTTTCCAGACACTGATAGTTTTTCTTTTTGTTTGGTATGCATGCCAGGTGCAGCGCAGAAAGCTGGGGTCGCAGTTGTTCTCCAGTGTGATAAGGCCTTCTTGGACATGTGATTTGCTTCCCGGTTGATTTCCTTCAGTTCCGGAGGCTTATTTCCGTTGCGTCAGTCTTCCAGAGTCACCTATGTCTGGAGTTATGATTGCCTGGCACACTCGTGCTGTGTCCTACAAACCTGTGAATCTAGCATATGTGCCTGTGTGACGCTGCTCAGGTCCTCATTTTCATGGACATTGTGTTTGGCAATTATTCGAAAATCTCCTTCCTTATGTGAGTGTTGTTCTGATTTGCCCTTTTGTTGGGTGTCGCTCTCATTCCCATTAATCTTTGCCTTCTCATTGCTTGGTGTTTCATGGTTGTGTGGCTTAAAAGCTTCATTATGCTTTGCAGTTTCCTTACATCGCTGACATGTTTCTCCTTGTCAGGGTGACAGTGCTGTTGCCTGCATTTGATTTCCTTTCTGTGTGTGTCATTTGTCTCGTGCTGATCATTTTTGTCATCCAGGACCAGGGGTCCTGTTTCCAAGTGATGTTTGCTGGGCTTTCCTTTGCTGCTGCATTGTCTGCTAACATTTTTGATTCCCATTCAGGTTAGTTCCATCTTACTCACAGAGGAGAGGGAGGACCAAAAAGGGGAAGGAAAGAAGGAAGGAAGGAAGGAAGGAAGAGAGGGAGGGAGGGAGGAAGGAAGACAGGCGGGGGTAGGTTGCTGCAGGATAGGCTTTCTAGGTTTTGGTGGCTGTCTGGCAATTTAGCTCTGAGGATTATTAGTTCAGGTTGCCACCTGTGTTTCCTGACTATATCAGCACAGTTACCAGGTTGATAGTTAACAGGTTCAGATGTTGCTAGGTATCTGCTTGTTACCAGTTTACTGGTTACTGCTTACCAGTTAACCGGTCAACGGTTACCAGTTTACCGGTTACTAGTTAGCCGGTTACCAGTTACTAGACAATGGGTTAGGATTAGGGGCTTAGGGGCTTAGGGTGGTGTTAGGGTTAGGGTTAGGGTTAGGGTGGTGTTAGGGTTAGGGCTAGGGCTAGAGCAAGGGTTAGGTTTAGGGCTAGGGTGAGAGTTAGGGCTAGGGCTTGGGTTAGGGTTAAGGCTTGGGTTAGGGTTAGGGTTAGGGCTAGGGTTAGGGCTAGGGTTAGGGCTAGGGTTAGGGCTAGGGCTAGGGCTATAGCTAGGACTAGGGTTAGGGTGAGGGTTAGGGTTAGGGCTAGGTTTAGGGTTAGGGTTATGGTTAGGGTTCGGGTTAAGATTAGGATTTGTGTTAGGGCTATGGTTCAGGCTTAGGTTAGGGTTAGTGTAGGGCTAGGTTTAGGATTAGGTTTAGGGTTTGGGTTCAGGATAGGGTTAGAATTAGGGTTAGGGTTAAAGTTACGGTTAAAGTAAGGGTTAGGTTTAGGGTAAAGATTAGGATTAGGGTTAGGGCTAGGGTTCAAGCTCAAGTTAGAGTTAGGGTTAGGGTTAGGGCTAGGGCTAGGGCAATGGCTAGGCTTAGTTTTAGGGTTAGGGTTAGGGTAAGGGTTAGCATTAGGGTTACGGCTAGGTTTAAGGCTCAGGTTAGGGTTAGGGTTAGGGCTAGGGCTAGGGCAAGGTCTAGGGTTAGTTTTAAGGTAAGGGTTAGGGCTAGGGTTTGGCTTAGGGTTAGGGCTATGGTTAGGGTTAGGGTTAGGGCTAGGGCTAGGGCTAGGGTAAGGGTTAGAGTTAGGGTTAGGATTAGTGTTAGGTTTAGGGTTACGGTCAGCATTAGGCTTAGGGCTAGGGCTAGGGATAGGGATAGGCCTAGGGTTAGGGTAAGGGTTAGGGTTAGGTTTAAAATTAGGGTTAGCACTAGGGCTAGGGTTAGGGTTAGGGTTAGGGTTAGGTCTAAGGCAGTGATGGGCAACCTTTTGAGCTTGGTGTTTCAAACTTCGCCAAAACACTGAGTATAACTCGGGTAGGGTGTCACTTTGATGAAAAAACATTATTTCGCGATATTTATAGTTTAAATAACATAAATGTATAATTGTTAGATATAATTGTATTTAATAAACCTTAGCGGCCGCGTGTCATCAGAAATGGCTACGTGTGTCAGTGCTGAAACGTGTGTCATATGTTCATCATCACTGGGCTAGGGCAACGTTTAGGGCTAGGGTTAGGGCTAGGCCTAGAGCAAGGGTTAGGTTTAGGGTTAGGTTTAGGGTTAGGGCTAAGGGCTAGGGCTAGGGCTAGGGCTAGGGCTTGGGTTAGGGTTAGGGTTAGGGTTAGGGCTAGCATTATGTTTCAGGCTCAGGTTTGGTTTAGGGTAGGGCTAGGTTTAGTGTTAGGGTTAAGGTTCGGGTTAGGTTTAGGGCTGTGATTAGGTTTAGGGTTAGGGTTAGGGTTCAGGTTAGGATTAAAATTCGTGTTAGGGCTAGAGTTCAGGCTCAGGTTAGGGTTAGGTAGGGCTAGGTTTAGGGTTAGTGTTAAGGTTTGTGCTCAGGGGAGGGTTAGAATTAGGGTTAGGTTTAAAGTTACGATTAGGGTTAGGGTTAGTTTTAGGGTTAGGGTTAGGATTAGGGTTAGGGCTAGGGTTTAGGTTCAGTTCAGGATTAGGGTAGGGCTAGAGTTAGGTAGGATTAGGGTTCGGGTTCAGGTTAGGGTTATGGTGTATTAACATTTGGAATTCACAAGTTATGAGCTTCAGTCACTGGACAAATATAAATGTAGCACTGAGAATTCACAATGATAGACTAGGGAAATATTTAGGAATGTGCTTCATATACTAGAAATACATGTTCAAATAAATTTAATATCTTAACGACACAATTTTTTCACTGGGAAATCGTGTTCAAAGAGCTGAGAAGTGAGTGCGATACTGTTTACATTTATTATTCCCATCAAAATGAGTTGGTGTTTTTGGAAGAAAGTTGGTGAAACACTTAAAAATTCACTTTCATAGAGCTATATAACAGTTTGAAAGTATTTAAAAAACACTATGAAATTAAAATGATAACTGGCTAGTGTTCAAAGTAGTAATAATGTACCTTTAAAGAGCTGGTATGATACCTGTATTAAAATGTTAAAACTCTCAGAGGTCAAAATAACAGACCAGGGGATGTGTAAGAGTGTTTCTAAAACACTCAGAATATGTTTTAGAACCTTAACATCTCTAATGAATGTTGAAATAACTGTATTCAAAGGGCTATGAAAGGTAGGATAGTCTTTCAAATGGTAACAATTCATATTTAACCCTTTGCACTTGCTTGCTTTTTTCTCGATTCCTTTATTCTACTCGGGATTTAATTTTTTAAGTACCCCAGATTTTACAAAGCACGGCAGTAGAATAAAAAAAACTGGAGTTTCTTTTCATACAAACTTATTTATTTGGATTTTTTAATATTTCAAATAATTGATACATTCAAAGAGTAATTTTAATCTCTATAATTTTTTCATGGTGTGATATTTTTTGAAACATTCACCCACATGAAGACCGGGTTTACATTCACATGTTTAAATTCACTCAGAACGTGCGACTGCTAGGGAGCAAACCAATCATCCAACTAAACCCTGTGTCATGACAACATCTGTGATATGCTAATAGAAACCTAAACAAACCTAGGAGACGAAAAGATAAGGAAGGTTCTTTACCAAGGGAAGAGGATGCAAGCTCAAAAAGGCATGATGCAATGACTCATGCCTTGGACCCTCCTACTCCAGATTGCTGCCTATGCAAAAGATAAGCTTAGGTGGTGGCATCAGTTGAGATGGCATTTACATTTTACTTGTCCTTTCATGCTAATGAAAACAAGAGAAGATACTGGAAAAAATAGACAAAAATCCCCCCCCCCCCCCCCCCCCCCCCGGTGAAACTACGTGTCGAGTGTGGCTCGACATACGAGCTGCTACCGATGCTAACCGTGTCAAGTCACACTCGACATCCGAGTGCAAAAGGTTAAAGTGCTGATATATATGTAAAAAAAACGGTGTTTAAAACACTTGGAATTCACAATGAATGAGCTTGAAACACTTTAAGCATTTAAACCTGAAGTGCTGGTGTCATCAAGGGGGAGGGGCCACATGGACAGGCTCAAGTGCTCAGGTGGTAATGGTTTGGGCCAGGGGACCTGCTAGGAGTGCTGATGTCATCAAGGGAAAAGGGCCACGTGGACAGCCAGAAGTACTGAGGTGGTTAATGGTTTGGAGCCAGGGGAGTGCTAAGAAATCAAAATGATAGCTGGCTAGTGTTCAAAGTAGTAATAATGTACCTTTAAAGAGCTGGTATGATACCTCTGTTAAAGTGGATAGAGCATCATCCTGCGGACTAAAGGGTCCCAGGTTCTGTTCCAGCTGATCAATGTTTCTCTCTCATCGATGTTTCTAACTCCCTATCCTTCTCCCTTCCTCTCTGTAAACAAATCAATAAAATATATTTTAAAAATGAAATAAAATAAAAATATCACATTATTAAGAGACAAATAAGGCTATTAGAGAATATATATATAATCAATTTTATTTGTTTAAAAACAAAATTTGAAGTGCTACAAAGAACAAAAAGTTGACATTGCATACATTGTTAGAATGTTGATAGTCAGTTTACATTGTGAAGCTATGGAGCTAATAGCTACCGAATGTTTTCTACAGGTGCCAGGCCTTGAATTCAGTGCTTTACATGCATTATGTCATTTAGTCTTTCTGCAACCTGATATTTTATGAAGAGGAAATTGATGCTCATAGGCTTAATGTAAATTGCCTGATTGTAGAGTTAAATAAAGACAGGACTGGAAGGCAAACCCATGTGCTTCTAATAACATAGCTCTACTTCTAATGTTAGGCTCTGCTGCCTCCTGGAGAGCAAAATTGTTAATGCACACCCATTAGACAGGCTAGATGTAATAGTAACAAATAGCCCCAAAGCTTTAGTGGCTTAGAGTAAAGAAGGTGTCTTTCTTGTTCATGCCACATGCCCCCCCCCCCTGGTTCTCCAGGGACCAGGATAAAGGTGCAGTTACCATGTAGGTGTTAGTAGCAATGAACAGAGAGAATGCCAGTCTCTGGTTCCTGACTCTTGTGTTAGTAGTGACAGACTTCACTCCCAACACATTTCATTGGTCAAAGCACATCACAGGGCTGCAGCCAAATTCAAGGGGTCAGGAGGGGAACCTGATATACTTGGTGGGCCCTATGAAGGACACCACATGGTGCCAAGCAATCTGGGGGACTTTTCAGGGGTGAAGGAGAGGAATGGGCATTGGTAGGAAATAACCGCAGGAGTCAGTCAGCATGGATGGCTTTCTCTTCATCTGTGTGCACTTTGTCCCTGAGCTTCCCTAAGCCATCACGGGCAAGATTCAAAGGAATGAACATCAAACAAAAAGGAGTTTGGTCAGTGTTCACTGGTAGTAAGCTCAGAACCACTTCTGAGTGTGAAGTTGTTTAAGTCTCTGGCTGCCTCAGCTCACACACTGTGTGGTGATTGGGAAGGACACAGGACTGCAAGCATTCCAGCATCCATGTTTTTTACATTAACATCAGTCACTACCCTGCCTCTAAGCATGTTATCATTTCAATTGCCCTGGTCTGCACTTCCATTGGGAATCATGGTAAAATATGCTGACATTTACATCAATGGTGATCCTGTGGTTTCCACTCATTCTGTGCATGAACATGTGCTAAATGTGGTTTCTCCACAGTTCTCCCCATCCCCATTGGAGAGAGCACTGGGGCTACATTCTCCTGCTGGTCACAGTGCTCCCGGATGGCCATGCACTCCCACTATATTATCAGGATACAGAAGGTTGGGAGTAATGCTCTGAGCATCCCTAGGTACCTTCCTCTATTACAGTGGTTCTCAACTTTCCTAATGCTGCGACCCTTTAATACAGTTCCTCATGTTGTGGTGACCCACAACAATAAAATTATTTTTTGTTGCTACCTCATAACTGCAATTTTGCTACTGTTATGAATCGTAATGTAAATATCTGATATGCAGGATGTCTTAGTCGACCCCTGTGAAAGGGTCGTTCGACCCCTAAAGGGGTCGTGACCCACAGGTTGAGAACTGCTGCTCTATTATGTTTCAGCCTAGCTTTCATGTAGGCAAGGGTGTGACCTATTATCCAGAGACTAGGAGTCTCACAGGACTGTCCCTGCCCTCTCCAGAAATATCCAGTTTCTTATTTCTAGGGGATAATTATGGGCCTAAGAGTTGTTCCCCTCAGCATTGCCCATATACATCCACATGCATCAGAAAGCAAATTAGGCTGCATGGAGGGCAGCTGTCTCAGGCAGACACAGCTATGGCCTGTAAGGACTGAGGCTGTGGACACTGTTGACTCTTCCAGACTTGGGAAGTATCAAGTGCTCTGTCTTTGGTTGCTGGCATTCTAGTGGAGGGTATCCCAAAAACAATGGGGCAGGATAGCTAAAACAGGTGATAAGACAGAAACATGAAGCCAGGGTAGTCACTGGGACCTCCCTGAGAAAGTCTGAGAGGGGTGGCGGGGCCAGGACAGGTGCATATGGGGCCTATTTCCTTTTGAAAAGTAAGATGTACGTTTTACTTTTCCAGTTTGAAAAGTAAAACGCACGTCTCTATAAAGAACCTTTACCAGAATCATCTGATCTCAGTGGAATTCTGCCTTCTTTCACATAAGAGGCTAATAGAATCAAGACCACAAGTCTCAGAATAATCCCACATAATTTGTGTCATAGTCATGATACCCTCACTGCTTTTATTTAAGTACAAAAATCCCCAATGCTTTTTGTTGTTGTTGTTGTTTTGTCTGTTTGTTTTTGTTTTTTTTTTTTATTTCTTTATTGATTAAGGTATCACATATTTGTCCTCATCCCCCCATTCCCATCCCACACCCCTCCCCACACATGCCCCCACCCCCCTGTTGTCCTTAACCGCTGGTTAGGCTCATATGCTTGCACACAAGTCCTTTGGTTGATCTCTCCCCTTTACCCCCACCCTTCCCTACCCTCCCTCTGAGGCCCGACAGTTTGATCCATGCCTCCTTGTTTCTGGGTCTGTTCTTGTTCATCAATCTATATTGTTCATTATTTCCCCTAGATGAGTGGGATCATGTGCTATTAGAAATACACTTATAAGAACCGAAAATGAGACAAGCAATAATGGTTATGGTGACAGGCAAATGAATCGGTCTGTAGTGAGTTTCTTTCTGGGCCAACAGTTCTTTTGAGACCCAATTTCAATGTCCAACAGTTCCTTATGTGTACATGTCAGCACTGACATTACAGTTCTGGATGGAGGACAAATGATGGTAATGCAGGTCCGACTCTCTCTGGTTTGGTCCTGGGCAACCTGCAGTGATGCACAGCTGCTAACTGCTAGTATGGGAAGGCCACATCAGCGTCTTCCATCTCTGGACTGCTTCTCTTCTGTCTTCATGGCTGGAGTAGTCCTGTCGATTCCTCTCTGTTGCTGGAATCCACATGGTCTGGGAGTTGTTTTCTGAAAATATACAAACATATTCTCGACCAAAAGTTAATAAAGGAATATTTTCTATAAATTTGACTGGGGATCCTATTTCATTTTTTGCCCAAATGATTTTCCTCTGGCTTGTTTTGACACCTTGTGTGTTTTTCATGGGTGTCTTGCTTTTAGCCTTACAATTAATTTTCTAAAGTATTAATTTTCTAGATGTAATTTACTTACAGGATATTTTTCCTTACATGATATTCCTCTACCATCCCCTCCTTTTTTGATTAAAATGGTAGGAGGCTTTTGAAAATTTTATAATGTAGTCTTGATGGCTTTTAAATTTTAATTTTTTGCACTATAATATTACTGTTTTAGGTTCTTTACATGGTGCACAATTTTATCATGAGATGAAGTACCAATAAAGATTTTAGTTAACACTTTAGGAACACCTTGTTGTCCAGTACAATTAATTTTTCTAGAATATTCGCTTGTTTCAACTAGCCAATTTAAATTTGCCTGAAAACTTGACTACTATTTTACTGTCAAATTTATTACTCTAACAACAATCTTATTTTACCCTATAAATATTGGTGGAAGGGATTATTTGCCTTCTTGAGTAGGTCCTGAGCATTCCTGGTGGTAGGCTGGATTTAGATATCGTAAACCCACTTTGCCACACCATGGGTACAAGACAACTCAAACAATTCTTGTTGGAGTGAGAGGGAAGCTGCTGTCGGCCAAGTCTCTGTCGGTCATCTGGGTCCTTATCTGAGCTGGGCATGGGAAGCACGAAGCAGCCATGGGGGCAGGAGACCTCCCTCAGAAGGGGCTAGGGTTCAGGCCCCTGCAATGTTGTGGGGGTGAGGGTCTGTGCCCCACCTCTGTTGATCCCCAAATTCTCTCCTGATGGCCCCTCTGCGACTGTGCCTGTCTTAGGTTGTTCCTTCCTTGAGGAATCTTACCCGTCTCTGGCTAACCAGCCATCCTCCGGGGCCAAGCAGGGTGACGTGAGGTTCAGTTTTGTCTCCTTGGTAGCCTATGCCCCCGTGGCCTCCATGCCCAGCACCTGCCTTGGGATCCCCTCGCCTGCTGGCGGGGCCCCAGCACTGATCACATGTCTTGTGGAACCTGGGTTTCTTCTCCAGGGAAGGCTCAGTTCGCCCCACTGGGTGAGAGACAGATCCATGGCACCCGTCATCACGAGACTTCAACCTCGACATGATCAGAGAGCTCATGCAACAGCTGTGAGCAATTGAATTGTGAGAAGAGGGTCTCTCTTGGCCTAAAGGTTAAGAGGGACCAATACAGAATGCTCAGGTGCCTTCCCAGGAGGCCCTCTACACAATGAGAAGGATTAAATCCTTACATGTCCTTTTTACATTGCTGCCAGACATTCAAAGAATTAGTTTGTACGTTTGCTTGGGATAATTGTATATTATGTTGTTGTAATTCTAAAGTATCAAGAGACGTGTTAAGTTTGTCTCCAAGAACCAAACAAAGGTTTTTGTTTTTTTTTTTTCCCCAAGGGTGTGAGGAACTATTATAAGTACTGGGGGTGATCCAAATCTGGGAAAAATTTTAATGATAGTGTAGAATAATATCATGTAAGGATATTCTTTGTTCTAGTCCATGGGAATTCCCTTTCAAACTGGCTGTCCATTTCTTTTTATATAGACAAGGTCTTAGTTACATTTTCTGCACCTCTACCAGGGGCATGTAGTGATAGTAGTGACACCCTTTCTTTGGTGTCCACACAAGCCAGAAACCTCTCTTTAATTGTACACACAAAGGGGCATTATTTTGATTTCGTGTCATACAAAAGGGAAGCTGGGTGGAGACCCCTGTGTATTTATACTTTCTTGCCCCACCCATGGACCTCCTGGATGACCAAGGTGTTTGGTATTATTGTTAACTACATTAGTCAGGGGATCAGCCCATGTAAGGGCTCTTACCCATGAAGGGTCAGGAGCATAAGACCAAAATACTTACCCTCTTGTCCCAGGTAAAATTACCGTACATCTGATGATTGTTAGCGTGGCTAGAAAGGCATTCTCAGGAATTCTTGGGTTTCTGGATACCTCACAATTTCTTGCCTGAGGTTTGACGTTCTGATTGATGTTTCTCTGTTTCTGGACCTATTTCCCACCCCCGCCCCCCCCCCATCAGTTTATGTTGTTCATTATATTCCACAAATGAGTGAGATCATGTGATATTTATCTTTCTCTGCCTGGCTTATTTCACTAAGCATAATGTTCTCCATCTCCATCCATATTATTGC
>JAJQQW010002007.1:0-20000 GCA_025583905.1 Ia io | reverse complement strand
TGCTCTTCGTGCTTGTACAAATATCTGGACATTTGTTCAAGCATTTTATAGGGTAGAGTCCCAGAAGAGCAGTTGCTCTAACGTAGTGTTGACATGCTTTCTATAGAATTCCATTTTCTCTCCTTTTAATGACTTATTATATATATCACTCTCTCCTTTGTTATTTCAGCGGCTGCTTTAGGCTCTAGAGCACACACCTGTCACTTACCACAGCCTGCCTTCAAGTGGTAGAGTACCTCTCCCAACTTCCCTCCTGCCCGCCCTTATGCTGTGGCCGTCATGCATTGCACTTGGCATATGCTATAAGCCCCGAAATCCACCGTTATTACTGTTGTTGTGTCCATCCCACGTTCTTAAAGAGATGTAAATGATATGACAGACATCTTACATCTTGTATATTTTCCCGTGCAGGTACCATTTCTGTCGTCCTTCATCCCTTCCTGTACACCCAGATTTCTCTCTGGTATCAGTAGTCCATCTTCCTGGAAGCACATTGCTTGTGGTGTGGGTTTGCTGGTGGTGAAGTCTCTCAGCATTTATGTTTCTGTAAATGTCATCATTCACCTTCATTTTTGAAAGACTTCTGGGGGAGGCATAGAATGCTACTTTGACCTGCTGCCCTACCCACCCCACCCCACCCCGCCTCAGTCCTTTAAAACTGCTGCTCCACCATCTTCTCACTTGCACTGTTTCTGATGAGAAATCTTTTTTTTTTTTTTTTTTTTTTGTAGTATATAGCATGTCTCTCTCCTTTGGCAGCTTTGGAGATTTTTGCTCTTTCAATGGATTTGAGCAATTTAATTATGTGACTACTAGATGTGGTTTTCTTTCTGTTTCTCGTGCTCGCTCATTGTGTTCATTTGGCTCCTTGGATTGGTGGGTTTATAGTTTTTATCATGATGGGAAAGTTTTCTGTCATTGTTTTTTCAAAATTGTCTCTTCACCCCCCAGTCTTTTCAGGGAATCCATTATTTATTAGGTCTTTTAAAGTTGCCCTATCACTCATTGATTTAAATTTTTTTTTGGATTGTTTCATTTTTTATATTTTCAATCATTCCTGGCTTTATGTTCCCCAATCCTTTTTCTGCAATGTCTAATCTATAAATTCTATATACTGAATTTATTTTCTCAGACACTATTGTTTTCATCTATGAAGTTTGACTCTGGACATTCATATACTAGTATGTTCCAAGTTTCTAATGAATTCTTCAGACATATTAACACCCATAATAATTGTATTAAAATCCTCTCTGCTAATTTCAGCAATGAGTCAGTTATGGTTCGGTTTCAATACACAGATTATTCTCCCATTGTGGGTCATACTTCCTGCCTCTGTGCACACCTGGCATTCTTTCATTGGATGCCAGACATTGTCATAATTTACCTTCTTGGGACCTGGCTGTTGACTTGGCTCTCAGCAGTGTGGACACCACCCCTTCAGGACTGTGACCCACGCCATGGGGGCCCTTTTCATGGTGCCAGCGGTCAGTGCTCTGGGCTCTTGACCAATGACCGGGTGCCTCAAATGGACCCAGGAACCATGGAACTGTTCTCCCTGCCCTCCCTCCTCTCTGTTCCGTTGCACCTGACCTGCGCGCTCTTTCCACGTAAGCCCAGTGGTCTCAGCACTTCTCTGGTGGCCTCTAGGCAAAGGGGATCTCTTTGCTCTTCTCTGGCCCAAATGGGCCCTTTGGGTTTCTGCCTGGGCTGGAGGCATATAGAGCCATGGACAGTCCTGTGACCATGACCAGCTAACAGGTCCGGTACAATCCAGGCCAGACAGTGGAGGGATGGAAAGCAAGCACAAGAAATCATTTTAAATGGTACAGAGCTGAGTCTGAGACTTGAGTGGTGGCCCTGGAGTATCTCTTAGGCTCTGCTGCCAGAGCCGAATAGGCCAGTGGTGACACTTGGTGAGACCACAGCCATCTTCATAGATGCCATTAAGAATTTGGAAGAAGGTGAAGACACATACCCTAGAAAAACAGACTTTTAAAGTTGTTTTTTCCCTCAATCCCAGGACTGAGTATGTCTGAGGTTTCAATGTGATATTGATT
Organism: Ia io; assembly: GCA_025583905.1. Lineage (NCBI taxonomy): Eukaryota > Metazoa > Chordata > Mammalia > Chiroptera > Vespertilionidae > Ia > Ia io. Next base: position 17,943 of record JAJQQW010002007.1, on the reverse strand, counting down.
AAACTGTACTTGAGCACCACCATTTTCCAAATATTTGGCAGCTCCCATAGTTAAAAATATACCTGCCCTGTTACCTGGTAATACCCCTTCTATTTACTTCCCAAGAAAAATGAATGCATATATCCCAAAAGGGTTCTTAAAAAAATATTCATAGCAATGTGATTTGTACCAGGGAAAAACTGGATAAAACCAAATGCCCATCAACAGAGAAGTGATATACAAACCGTTGTATATTCACATAATGGATTAATACTCCCTGGAAAAAACAACCACCTGTCTTTCTCCTCCTTCTTCGCTTCTCCTGCTCCTCCCGATCCTTCTTTTCCTCTCCTCTTCCTCCTTTCTGTTCTCTTCCTCTTCTTCATTTTTTTTTCTGTCCAGGTCCATGAGATTACTTAGTGTTTCTGTTTTCTCTGACTCTTAGCAGCTGCCCTCTTCCCCAGCTTCTCAATCTCTTGTTTCTTACCAAGAACTAACAATAACCCTGAGGGGAAAAGGCAGAGACTTAGTGTCATTCCAATGAGCTTCTCACCACACCAGCCTTCAAAAGTTTTACATATAATGGTGTTTGATGCCAAGCATGAAAACAAATAAAGATAATGCAAAATTACATGAGACCCAAAATAGAAGTATAAATACAAAATGATAAAATGAAAATTGTCCCCTTACTACCTTTGAAAGGCAAACAAAACAAAACAAAAAAAAACTTTGGGGGAGATTTCTGATCCATTATTTAACTTAATCAAAACAATTTTCAGGCTCTGGTGTCTGAGTTTCCCATAATAGGAAGGTCTATGCTCTATCCTGGAATCGAGGACAACTGGTCCCTGAATATTTCTTCTCTGATGTTGCCTGACTTTCTTCTGTCCTCTAGTGGGCATCTACAGGATTACTACAACTGTCCCAAATCCTGCATTTCAGGATTAAGAACATGAAAACATTCTGTAGGCAAAAGAGTCACAGGGAAAACAATTTCATGTTCTCTGTAAATATCATAAAAGTACATTTCATTACAAATTGGCTTATAAATTTATCCTGGGTTCTATGTTGGTTTGACCAGCTAGTTGTCTTGTTAAATTGGAGGGATAAAATGATCATGAGTAAAAAGGGATTAGGAGAAGAAGAAGAAGCCCTAGAAGAAGTTTCGGTTCAGTGGACAGAGCGTCAGCCTGTGGACTGAAGGGTCCTGTGTTTGATTCTGGTCAAGGGCACATGCCCTAGTTGCAGGCTCGATCCCCAGGAGGGGGCATGCGGGAGGCAGCCAATCAATGATTCTCTCTCATCATTGATGTTTCTATCTCCCTCTCTCTCTCTGAAATCTATAAAAATATTTTTTTTAAAAAAAAGAAGCAAACATTATTGGGGACTTGCTGTGTATCAGGGACTGTTTTAAATGTTCCACATGCTTTATTTCATTTAATCCTCACAAGAAACTATGAGGTGTGTGTATCATCACAGATAAACGCCTGGATTAGAAGTGAGACACACCTGGGACAGAATCCAGGTCTTGCTACTTATTAGCTATGTGATTTTTGAAAATAACCTTACTTTTCTCCCTCCCAGTTTCCTCAACTTTAAAAGAAATGGTAAAAATTACTCTCAACAGTGCCTTGAGGGTCAGCAGAATCATGGAAGGAAAATGTCTAGAAAAGGTCCTGTAATACAGTGGATCCTCATAAATGAACTAAGTATTCATCAATAATAAAAAGAGAGTAGATTTTGTTTTTTTGGGGGGGTAGGGGGAATCACAGGTATTTTCTAACTTTTACAATGACCATTGTTTCAGCATATTTATTTATTTATTGACTTCAGAGAGGAAGGGAGAGGGAGAGAGAGATAGAAACATCAATGAGAGAGAATCATTGATTGGCTGCCTCCCGCACGCCCTCCTGGGGATCTAGCTCGAAACCCAGGCATGTGCCCTTAACCAGAATCGAACCCAAGACCCTTCAGGCCGTAGGCGGACGCTCTAGCCACTGAGCCAAACCAGCTAGGGCTCAGCTTATTTTTTTATCCCTTTTTACTCATGATCATTTTAACCCTCCAATTTAACAAGGCCACCAGCTGGTCAAACCAACATAGAACCAGGGCAGGCAAATATAAACTGTAATTTAAAATTTAGCCAGGCCAGTGTGGCTCAGTGGTTGACCATCAACCCATGAACCAGGAGGTCACGGTTTGATTCCCAGTCAGGGTATATGCCCGGTTGTGGGCTCAATCCCCAGTAGGGGGCAAGCAGGAGGCAGCTAATCAATGATTCTCTCTCATCATTGATGTTTCTATCTCTCTCTCCCTCTCCCTTCCTCTCTGAAATCAATAAAAATACATATTAAAAGAAATTTTTAAAAAAAGAAAGAGATCAGTGATTGACAGGGATCAAGTAGGGAGAATGAGGAGTGACAGGTCTTGGGTTTGTCCTGGATGAGAATATTCTGGAACTGGAGAGTGATTGTGATGTGATGTGATGTGATGGTCATAAAGAATTATGAATGTACTTAATGCTGCTGAAATTACATTTTGAAGGATCATAGACTTAAATATTTTATTTAAATTAAATTTTATTTTTATTAATATATTATATCTTATTTAAAAACATTTTATTTTAACTGAATATTATACAAAACTACATTAAAATTTTAAGCATATGTAAGAAAACCACAAATACTTAAAAACTGCATGTCAAGGGGGAGCCCTCTCTGCCGTGGCAGCTGACACGCCACGGCCCAGGACTGGGGACCACAGGCCTCGCAGGAGCTGAAGGGAGTGGCCCACACGCTGCAGGTGGTTCTTCTGCCTCTTGAAGGTCAGGGAAGGCTGTGCCCAGAGCCTGCTCTGGCTCTGGAGAGGCCACTGGAGTCCGCGTTGTCTCTTGAGGTCTTTTTTGCTGTTGCTCTGGAGCTGGTTCTGTGGACCCCAGAAGAGAACATGTTATCACCATGACTGCTTCGATGTGCTTTCTAGAGACAGAAAATCTCTCCTACCCATTGATGGAGTCCCCGTTCAAGAGCCCACCCCAGGAAGTCTTCCCGGGCTGCAGGCCATGGGGATGGTGATCTGAGCCGGCTCTGCCCCTGGCTCTAAAAGCTCTTCTCTGTGTGGCCGAGCCCCATCTCCTCCCCACGTGCCCACAATCACTCACCCCGAGTCCTCCTCACCCTCTGCCTCTGCCTCTGAGGGCTCACGGCGCTCCAGCTCTGAAAGGAGCAGCTGGGCCTGGCGCTCCAGGTCTGAGCCGGGAAAATTGAGGTCGAGGTAGGCCAGCAGCATCACCAGGCAGGGAAATTCTGGGGGCTGGAAAAAATCCTCAGGGTACTGGTCCAGCCACATGCCCAGGATGGAGATGATGGCCCTGGGGAGAGACATGGGCAGCAGAGTCTGAGGCCTGGCCTTTCCTTCCACACTAACCTCCAGAGTATCCCTGTGGGAGCCTGGGGTCGCTATACTCCCCTCACGGTTCTGATCCAAAGCCCACTCACTTTTTCTGCTGGTCCACAGGCCCACCATCCTCTTCAGCATAGGGGAAGATGCAGCCATACCTAGAGGAGGCCAGGAGGACGTCACATCAACTGCCCTGTGGACGCTACCTGCCTACTACTAGTCTAGTGTGACTGTCCCGCTCCCGACTACAAGGAAGCTCTGGAAAGCAGGGTTCAGGTCTGCTCTGTGCACTGGATTATGGTCAGTGCCTAGAACATGCCTGCACCTGCCGATATATTTGCTGAATGAACGAGCCCCATCACAGACATCTCAGTTAGCCCGCTGGTCCCCCCTGGGATTCCTGCTCTGGCTTCACCCAGGACAGAGAACCCTAATGAAATCTCCAATCTCTTTTCAAATGAGAAAACAGCTCAGCCCAAGGCCCCGAGAAAAGTGAGGGATGAGGCAGAGGTTTCCTCATGAGGAAGAGAAAATGACCAATTAGCACAACCACCGCCCCTGCGCGCGCCCCCCCACCCCCACCCCGCAGACTCTCCAGTGGCCAGGCACCCAGAGAGCACGTTGCACATTACAGGGAGGACCCCACCAGGTTTCTATAATTATCCTATGAGTTTGCTCCTGGGTTCATCCCGCTGTTCAGAGGAGCACACAGACTCAAGGAGATGCGTGACCTGAAGACTCACAGCTAGCAAGTGCCCGGATGACCACTGTGCTGTGGAGGGGCAGGTGCCCACCTTGTCAATAGTAGGTCCAACACCTGCTGGGTGGTGGCAAAAGTTCTGTAGTTCCAGAGAAAGGTGGGGACGAAGGTGGGGTCCCTGCCCAGGACGGCAGGTACCAGGTGCTCCACCAGCTTGCCCAGCCGGTGTGCCCGGGCGGTCTGCACCATACAAACTTTATTTGTGTTCCTGGTTGATGCTTCTTGCCCCTGGGGTGCGACAGAGGAGGCACATGCAGTTAAAACAGCATCACGGACCACCAGGTGGGTTGGCAGCTGCAGCTCAGACCGAACCCCCAAGCCCTCAGTGACTGGTGGCAAGAGGGGGGGACACCAATGCTCGCAGGAGAGAAAATGTTCTTGGCATGAAAAGTAGAATTGGTGGAGGGGAACAATGAAGCACATTAGTATCTTAGGTCATATTTTGCTAGCTGAGGATGAACAGCACGTCCCTGTATTAACAGTGTCATCCCTGGGATTTCTGACAAAGCATCCCATGCTCAGATGAGAACATAGAGGCTTTTCATGGGGTGGGAGGGGTCAGGAGATTATGGCATGTGAGATGTTCAGGGCAGCATCATTGACATGGCAACAGAAGGGGATCACCTCCAAGTCCCATAGCAGTGAAGGGCTGGATTGCCATGGTAACCGGTCCCCCTGGGAGTATGATATACAGCCTTGGGAGACCCCAGCTCCTGACCTGGAGGAACCACAGGGATGCATGCCTCCGGGGCCGAAAATTGCAAAGCAACAAGACATGGTACCATGAGCCCCGTGTCTCTTTGTGGACAAGCATCCCTACTAATCATGATGATGGGTAAGACTGGGAGAAGGAGTATAAGGATTGTCAGGCCAACATGGACACTTGGGGATGGGTGTTCAAACAGGAAAATCTGTAGAAAAATGCAGAAATCCTCTTGACTGAACATGAGGTGAAATGATACAAAAGCCTCCTCTCTGATAGTCCTACAAACATGCACACAGTGACTTTGCTCCTGGCCAGGAGGGGGTGGACAGTGAGGGTGGGTTGGGGGAGAAGAGGGAAACCCAGATCCCTTTGGGAACAGGACTCTAGGGAGGGGCTCAGGGGAGTAGCAGGGTGGTTTCTGGAACCCGGGCCCCTTTGATTACTGGGGTCCTGGAGGTAAGGTCACCCGGGCCTCTGCACTCACCTGGAGACCTAGCTGCACTCCTTTGGCAGCGTGGGGCCCCTGTGCCTCCTGCGGGAGAACCCCATCAGTCAGCTCCTGTCTGACCTCCGGTCTGACCTCCAGTCTGACCTCCTGTGGGGCACTCTGTGAAGACAGTGCCCCGCCGCCAGGGGGAAAGCCTCAGAGCCCGGTCTGTGCTTCGCAGACCCTCTGGTTCTTCCCACTCCAGACACACACACCACATCGTACTCACACCTCCACGCAGGACGGGAAAGGCGTGAAGGCCTGAGGGCCTAGGGCTCTCATTGGCACAGATGAAAGGCCCTCAGAAAGCCCCTCTCCACCCTGCCAGCCCTGGGCTGGCCGTGATCGTGACAGCATCACTAGGAGATGCCCTGCCCTGCAACCTGTTCCTGCCCAGGGGTCCTCCCTTCAGGTCGCTCTTCCCCCACATGAAGAGGAGGGGCTGGGGCTGCCCAGGGACGGCTCCCAGAGGGGGCCCGGCCTCAGCTGGGCTGACAGGCTGCCTTGTGTTACCTGAGGGGATCGCCTGGAGAATGGCCAGAGACGCCGGGGATGAGGGTTAAACCAACGTCTCCAGAGTTTAGAAAAACTCCCACTGCGGGGTCTCCGGAAGCAAGAGCCCCGAGAACTGGAGAACCAGCAAGAGGACATCTTCAACTATCAAGTGTCTCTTGCCAAGTGAACTGGCTGTTGGGCTGTGGCTAGAATGTGGCTGCCTGGTAACGGGGGTTCTAAGTTCTTTAGGGAAGTGACCTCACTTCCTGTGATCCCCTTCCCTGAGTCCCCTTCTTCTTGATCCTGGATGAGCCATTGTGACTGTCAAGGCCTGTCTGTCTCCTGCCCGCACAATGATATTATTCCAGCATGTACTTCTTTTTTTTTTCTTTTTTTTTTTTATATATATTTTTTATTGACTTTTTACAGAGAGGAAGGGAGAGGGAGAGTTAGAACATCGACGATAGAGAAACATCCATCAGCTGCTTCTTGCACACCCCCTACTGGGGATGTGCCCGCAACCAAGGTACATGCCCTTGACCGGAATCGAACCTGGGACCCTTGAGTGCAGGCCGACGCTCTATCCACTGAGTCAAACCGGCTAGGGCCAGCATGTACTTCTTAGAAATAATAATGTTCAGGCACATGTGGAAAGATATGTATAAAGTTGGAGGAGTGTGTCATGTATAGGAAGTGCCTCCAATCTGTATTTTCTTTCTGCTGTCACCTCCTCTGTGTATGCTGTCACCTCCTCTGTGTATGCTCCTCCTCCCTCCCATAGTCAATATATCGAGAGAGAGAGAGAGAGAGAGAGAGAGAGAGAGAGAGAGAGAGAGAGAGAGAGAGAGAGAGAGAGAGAGAGAGCGAGCACGCAGGCCAGTATTCATTTACTGGATCCCAGAAAAATCAGTCCCCACATAGGCAGAAATAGGCAAGAGCTTCCCAATATGTTAGGATTTCTAATTTCCAAACCAATCTTATGGGAGAGGTTAAAACCTTGCCTAGGAAGTCGGAACACTCCTGACCTCTGGACCAGGCGTCGTCAAACTACGGCCCACGGGCCACATGCGGGTGTTTTTGCCATTTCGTTTTTCTACTTCAAAATAAGATATGTGCAGTGTGCATAGGAATTTGTTCATAGTTTTTTTTAAACTATAGTCCGGCCCTCCAACGGTCTGAGGGACAGTGAACTGGTCCCCTGTTTAAAAAGTTTGAGGACCCCTGCTCTGGACTGTGCCTGTTATGTACCCTGGCTAGTCCCTGGATCTCTATGGGCCTCAGTTTCCCGAGTATCCAGTGAGGGTGAGATTCAGAATTGCGTAAGCATAGATTCAGCATAAAAGGGGCTGAGCCTCCTCCACCCTGGGTGGCTGTGAGAGGAGGGCACTCCAGTGTTCCCTGACCAGGCCTCTCCTCAGACAAGGACTGTCCTAGAACCCAAGGCCGAATTCAGGAGGTCAATACACACTCTCTGAACTACAGAACTTGGGATGCAGCCTATGTTTTTTCTAGTGTGAAATGACAGGGCAATGACTTCTACTAGAAGGCACCCCCAAAACACTGACTCTTACGGAATTTATTCTGGTCTAACAGCAAGCCTGGGAAGAGGTCTCAGTCTGGTGTGGGCTTTTAGTGTTGACAGATCCATGCACCCCATAGCTCATATGCCACGTCTTACCTGGCCAACAGAGGGCAGTGCATGGCTGCTTGTGCCTACAATATTGACCTTTTAAATTTAACAAATTCGCCTTCTCCAAAAGAAAACCCATATATATGCTGTCTACAAAAGACCCACTTCAGATCAAAAGGCACACACAGAATCAAGGTTAAGAGATGGAAAAAGAGCCCAGTCGGCGTGGTTCAGTGGTGGAGCGTTGACCTGTGGATTGGGAGGTCACAGTTCGATTCCCAGCCAGGGTATATGCCCGGGTGTGGGCTCAGTCCCCAGTGTTGGGCATGCAGAAGGCAGCCAATTGGTGATTCTCATCATTAATATTTCTCTCTCTATTCCTCTCTGAAATCAATAAAAATATGTTTTTTAAAAAGGGATATAACGCCTGTAAACATTTATGCACCCATCACAGGAGCACCTAAATATATAAAGCAAATATTGATGGGCATAAAGGGAGAGATCAACAGTAATACCAAAATAGCAGGGGACTTTAACAACCCACTGACAACAATGGGTAGATCTTCCAGACAGAAAATTAAAAAGGACCCCTAACCGGTTTGGCTCAGTGGATAGAGCGTTGGCCTGTGGACTGAAGGGTCCCAGGTTCGATTCTAGTCAAGGGCATGTCCCTTGGTTGCGGGGCACATCCCCAGTAGGGGGCGTGCAGGAGGCAGTTGATCGATGTTCCTAACACTCTATCCCTCTCGCTGCTTCTCTGTAAAAATTAAAAGTATATTAAAAAAACAACAACAGGAAACAGTGGCCTTATATGACACATTAGACGAGATGGGTTTAATTTATATTTTCAGAGCATTTCACCCCAAAGCAGCACAATATATATGCTTTTCAAGTGCACATGGAACATTTTCCAGGATAGATCACATGTTAGGCCACAAAACAAGTCTCAATAAATTCAAGAAGATTGAAAGCATATCAAAACATCTTTTCTGACCACAATAGGATGAAAGTAGAAACCCATTACAAAAAAAAAAAAAAAATTGAAAAACACAAATACACAGAGGCTAAGTAATTGAAAAAAATTTTTTAATGGAAGTCTTTTCTAGGAAGGAGGTGGGTCAAAAGACATCATTAGAAAAGTGGAAGTTCATTGGAGGAAAGTAAGAGTTCAGGGTGACAACGGCTGTTGGTTGGCTGCACAGCACTTTTTCTCTTGGCGGGGCTTGTTGCTGGGCTAGAGGAAAATCTTCCTTCCCGTTACACGGGAGTTGTTGGAGATGCGAGGCCGTCTCTTCTTGCTCAGAGTACGAGAGCTCCCTCTAGAGACAGTCCAGGCTCCAACTGTAATTGAAATTCCCTTGGTTAGTTTTCACAGTTCATGGCTTCCATCTGAGTCACGACCTAAAAAGCCTAACTGACGGAGAGGGTCAAGAAACCCATGACCTATTCCGGAGGGAGTTCTCTGAGCGTGAGAAGTTCAGGTGGGCGTCTGGCGTGCCCCTGGGGGAGTCAGCCACAATTCTAGCGTTCACCTGTGCAGAACTACGGAGCTGCAAATGCATTAGCAACTCCTTTGCAAGGAAATAAAGCAGACACAGGAAACCAGGGAACACGAGAGCATTTTAGCTTACAATTCAGCTCATCTAGTACAGCCGCTGAGGCTTCCCGGCCTCCATCCACCATCGAAGACCGCGAGCCTGCTGGCGGGTTTGTCGTGAGTGCCTGTATACACATGGGGGTTGGAGGAAGAAATGGTTCGGCTTATTTTTCATCGAAAGGGGGTTATGTGAGCTTACAGTGAATTTCCATCACTACTACCCATAGTTTCCCAGTTACCTTTAATAACCCATTGGTTCTTTTCTCCCAGTAGCTCTGACGAACGAAGGCAAAACCGAAACACGGAAGGAGAGAGCGAAAGGAAAGGAAGCTACCAAGGGGGGCAAGCGCCCGGACTTTTGTCCTGCGGCCCCTTTAAGAGAAGAACCTCTTGGGGCCTGCAGTCCCAACCGACCCCAGTTTTAACCGAAACCTAACCCGGACTTCCCCCTCTTGGACTCACATAAGACCAATTTTGGATTTTCCCTCCCCGGTGGGCCAATCAGATTCTGTTACCAGGCAGACCTCAGCTGCCGCCCGGGCGAGCCGGCGCCTTCTGTCTCCGGGTGGCGGCAACGACCAATGAGAGAGCAGGCCCTCCGAGTATCCGGGCAGATCGGGGCTGCTCCAGCCATTCAGAAAAAAGAAAATAAAGCAACGCACGAGCCCGCCGGGCCAGGACCGTGGGGCTGGGCTGGAGTGAAGGTGGCTACGAGGTAGTTTCTCTTTCTCCCTTACCTTTATTGTTGCTTGCGCGGGAAGGCGGCGATTCCAAGATGGGGAGGGGGGCCATGCGAGTTGGGAGGAGAGGAGAGAAACACCTTCGCCGTGTTTTTCAGCAGCGTCCTCACCCGTGTGCACGTGCCCCGAATCTGGGACCTCATTTCCCCAGCCGGGTTTCCTGCGCCCAGCCCGGGAGTCCCGCTACCCTGAACCCCCCACTTGGCAGCAGCCCGGGATTGAATGGAGGGGGCAGGGCCGCGGGTGGGGGCGCGCGTCCGGGATGGGGGGCTGAGGGCGATGACGTAGGGGCTGGCGACTTGGGGAGGGGGAGCGGCGACCAGATTAAGCAATGAGAACTTGGGCCCAGTTTTTCCCCCGCCCGAGCCTAAAGGGCAGAAGGTGTCCGTATCCTTCCTGACCTCCCAGGGCAAATGCAACGGTGAGGCGTCTGTTTAGAGAATTAGAATAACTTCGTTTTGTGGTTGGTTGGTTGGTTTTTTTTTTGAGGGAGAAAAGGGCAGTATGAGGTCAGAGTCAGAAATGAAAATTTCTGCCTCGCGTGGATTCCCTATCCTCCTGTCTCGTCCTTGACAGTTTGTCCACATATGGGAGGTGGTGGGGCAGATAGAATGGAGATGGCAAAGGTCTTTTGGGGATATATATATATATATATATATATATATACATACCTGGAGAAGTAATGGAGTGATTTTTGGAGAAGGCAAGTGGTGAGAGAGGAAAAAAAAAAAACAAACTGGAGAAATTCGGAGGTTTGCTTTCTGCTTTTCTTTCTGGGTAGAGATGAGGATTGGGGGGCTGGGGGGGGGGGTGTCTCCAGGGAAGGGACGTTAAGTCGCCTGTCTCCTGTCAGCTCTCGCCCTCATGCCAGGATGGCAGAAGACGAAGCTGACACCAAGAGCCCGAAGCCTGCGGGCCGGGCCCCCTCAGGCGGTGCCGAGGCCGGGGAACCCACCACGCTTCTGCAGAGGCTCCGGGGTACCATCTCGTAAGTACTCGGCACCACCTCCAAATCTTGTAGAGATCCCCCAGGGCACCCCACTTCCTCTGCAGATGAACTGCCTCCCCCTGAGCGAATGCATCTGACTAGGGGGAGCTTCTTCCCCTGGGAGCAGTTCTTGAGCACCCGCCAACCTCTTCCTCCCCCTAGCAGTCAGACGCAGGATGGGGGGAATCTTGTCTGACCTCCCGCTTTTTCCTCTTCTCCACAGTAAGGCCGTGCAGAACAAAGTAGAGGGAATCTTGGTAAGTATTTTGGGGGAAAAGGGCAATAGAGAGATTGAACTGGTGGGGGATGAGGTTGGTGAAGACATGAGTAAATTAAAGGTTTTTGTGGGAGAGGCGGTGATGTCTACCCTGTCCAGAAGATAATTGGCTTTGCAACTTACTACCAATTTGACCTTGAGCACCTCACTTCATCTCTCTCTGACCTGTTGGATGGAAGCCCAATAGAAATAAAATCAGTCGATCCCCTCTGCGCCCCCTGTCACCGTGGTGGCCCATTCGGGTTCCTCAGAGAGCAGCGGGCACCCAGCCTTAAATCATTCTAAGGACTTTTTTAGAGTCTGACAGTCTCTAAGTCAGCTAGACTTTTTGGTACGGATCAGAGGGTCCACCCTTGGGTCCTTCTTGGCCTTATTATTTCTCTTGCCTCTCTGTTCTTCCTTACCTCAGCAAGATGTACAGAAATTTTCAGACAGTGACAAGCTGTATCTCTACCTTCAGCTCCCCTCAGGGCCCAGCACTGGAGACAAAAGGTATGTTTGGTGCTAGACTTTCAGATGTCAGAGGTTCTGATTCTTAACGGCTCACTGGGACAGGGTGCGGTGAAGAGGAATACTCAAGATGGCTGTCCTTGGTCAAGAAGAAACGTCCCTGTCCTGCACTGACTTACCAAAAGTAGATTCTGAGTGAAGTGACTTGGTCCCGCACTACCGAAGTGGTAGTCTGGGTAGAACCAGGACAACGGTTGAGAATTTAGTAATGGCTTTCTTTTTAACTCTTCTGCAGCTCAGAGCCAAGTACCCCTAACAATGAGGAGTACATGTATGCCTGCAAGTGGATCCGAAACCACCTGGAAGAGCATACTGACACCTGTCTACCAAAGCAAAGCGTTTATGATGCCTATCGGTGGGTGGATAGGGGGAGTGGAAGGGTGCGTTGTCTCTGGAGAGCTCCCTGCCTTGGGAGAGCCTGACTTCTTAAAAAGCTTTCCCAAACTTCATCCCCAGGGGCCCTCTGAACCCGCCCATGACCTCCTTCTCTGAGTATCTTCCCACTCTGCCCCCACCCCTCACTCAGGAAGTACTGTGAGAGCCTCGCTTGTTGCCGCCCACTCAGCACAGCCAACTTTGGCAAAATCATCAGAGAGATCTTCCCTGACATCAAGGCCCGAAGGCTTGGTGGCCGGGGTCAGTCCAAGTATCCTTGACTGGAGAGCTTGGGGGCCAGAGGACCTGGGGAGGAACACGTATGGATATGGAGAGCCAGGAGTAGAATCAGCCCAACCTTGCTAAGGGGCTTGGTGATCCCCCGATGTTGGTTTCTCCTTAACTTACATCAGATATTGCTACAGTGGCATACGAAGAAAGACTTTGGTTTCTATGCCACCCTTGCCTGGCCTTGACCTAAAGGGCTCTGAGAGTGTAAGTAACAACCCTGATTGCACTCCTCTCTCCAAGGTAGAAGTCAGAGGTCTTTGGGACATGTTTTGAAGACTGACACAGCCTAGGTGACTCTGCACATAGCTTCTGAGTATAGAGATGTGCCCTTCTGCCCACCCTCTGGCTGAGGCGGAGGATGAAGAGCACATGTGGGTTTCCGGGACGGGATGGTACAGGCTAATCCCACCCCTAGTTTGGTCTTAACTATGGTCAACGTGCATGTTCAAAAGGGGCCAAGGGTCCTTTAGTTTGGAGTATTATGAGGCATGTCCTTCCCCACTGCAGCCAGAAATGGGCCCAGAAGTCACCCCAGCACCTCGGGATGAACTGGTTGAGGCAGCCTGTGCCCTGACCTGTGACTGGGCAGAGCGAATCCTGAAACGGTCCTTCAGTTCCATCGTTGAGGTCGCCCGCTTCCTGCTGCAACATCATCTCATCTCCGCCCGATCTGCACATGCCCACGTGCTCAAGGCCATGGGGCTTGCTGGTGGGTGGACGCTGTCTTCCGTCCTGAGAAACCCTCCGCCACTTTCAGCTTCAAAAGCCCTCCCATGTGCTAGGACAGAGACACCTTGAATTTGCCTTCTGTTCCTAGAGACCCTTCTAGGACATGCCTTAGGCCACCTTCGTTCCACTACCTCTACCAGTCAGAATTGCTGTGCTCCTCCATTTCTGTTACCTCCTCAACTTACTACTTTTTCTGACACTTCTGCAGAAGAGGATGAACATGCCCCCCGGGAACGGACGTCTAAATCTAAGAATGGTGTAGAGAACCCAGAGGGTGGAGCCCAAAAGAAGCCAGAGAGACTGACCCAGGTAGGAAGTTGGAGCCCCTGACTTGCTGCCCTGTCCTTCAGGCTTAATGTACCCTTCCTCCGTGGGTCCCATACTTTCACCTCCTGTGCCTGTTTCTTCCCATTTACTGTGTTCCTCTCTTTACTTCTTAGCCTCCTCAGGAGCTGGAACCCCGAGCTGGGGCTGGTCCCTCAGCACACGGAGAACGGAAGAAGACTGTAGTAGAGAGTCCGGCCCCAGCAGCCAATAACCCACAGGTTAATGCCCTGATGGCCCGGCTGCCTCTGCTCCTCCCCCGGGCCCCTCGCCCACTTATTCAGCAAATCGCCGTCTCTCCGTCCATGGTGACCCCCAAGCTTTCTTCCGGCACTCTGAAATTGACTGCACTGCCTGTGTCCAATAGAGTTAGGGGAACCCAGGCAGCTGTGCCCATCATTAATATGATCTTACCGACTGTCCCTGCTTTGCCTGGACCTGGACCTGGACCTGGACATGGGCAAGCTCCGCCTGGGGGGCTCACTCAGCCCCTGGGCACAGAGAATAGGGAGGTCGGCGTAGGTGGTGACCCAGGACCTCATGACAAGGGTGTCAAGAGGACAGCCGAAGCTAATATGAGGGAGACCAACGGGCAGGACCCACCAGCAAAAGCTGCAAAGCAGGATAGAGAGGGTACAGGAAGTGATGCCAAAAGAAAACGGGGGCGCCCTCGAAAAAAATCAGGTGCAAGTAGGGAAAGGAATTCTGCCCCTGATAAGCCAGCAGCTGCCAGGGACTCTCCCCAGTCCTCAAGGTTACCACGGGAGACGTGGGCTACCAGAGAGGAAGGCAGCTCAGCTGGAGGGTCCGAGAGGCCAGGGCCAATGGGAAAGGCCGAGAAGGGGGCGGGGCTTGCCCAAGGTCAGGAGGATGGTGGCGTTTCTAGAGGAGGAAGGGGCCCCAGTTCCAGTTCCCGCCATGCCAAAGGAGGGGAAGATAAAATTCCTCTCATCCACCAGAGGGTGAGTGTCATCAGGGGCAGTAGAAGCCACAAGGAGGCTCTTCCTTTGGGAAAGGGAGCGGTAGATACTGTAGCACAGGGTAATAAAGATTTAAAGGGGCATAAGCTTCCAAGTTCCTCATCCCCTGAGCATAAAGACCCCAAAGCAACACCCCCGTGATAAATCCGTAGAGAAGGGTGTTCATAACCAGGTGTGAACTCTGCCTGTCTGCCTTGCAAAGCCCTTCTTACTTGCTTCTCCTCTGGCTCTTGTTTTCCAAAGGGAATTCATGCTCTTCTGTACAGACAGCTGAGGCACCCTGCCTTACGCAGTGCCTGCTCCCTGCCTCTGACCCTTTCAGCTCAGTACCCTTGGCGTTAGAGTCACCAGTAAATCCGACCCGGGTGTTATCCTGTGGGGAAGATAGGGATGGAGTGATATGATGAATGTATACGCTAGGAATCTTTTGGTTTTAGGTCATAGAAAACCTAACTCAAACTGGCTTAAAAGGAAAGATTTACTGGCTCCTGTAACTGTAGAGTCCACAGGTAGTGCTCGCTCCAGGTAAAGCTGATCCAGTGGCTCAGCACATCTCTAAATACCTGATTGCCTCACCACCCCCACTGTTCTACCTTCTGTAGAATCATAGGAACCCTGGGCTGCCTTGTGGCTGCCAGCACCCCTAGAATTATAATGTTTCCTCATTTAGGTCCAGTCAGAAACAGGGCATCTTTCTGCCAAGAATCCTAGCAAAAACCCTACGATTCACTCTGATTAGGCCAACTGTCACATGCCCACCCCTATCCAATCCCTGTGGCCAGGGGGCTGTATGTGCTAATTTGCGTAGCCTACATCTGGACTGCACCTGTGGAATAAGGGTGGGATTAGCCTCCTTAGAAACTGGGAGGGGAAGTTCCTGGGGAGGCGGCTGACACCTGGTCACTACTATGAAGTACAAGTGATTTTAGCTTGCTAGGTTAAGATTAGCTATACCTGCTTTTCCCCTCATAGTCTTGCATTTTTCTTACTGCAGCTGTAACCTCTTTTTATTCTGGTCTTAGAAGAAATGAGAGGAAAGTCGCTCTCCTTTAGGAACTATCTCTTTAGTCTCCTTTAGATGACAACAACTTTTTTTTTTTTTTCTCACCTATGGCTCAGAAATGGAGCTCCTTCCTTTTCTTGTTTCTGAACTTTAGTTTCTCCTCATTTCTGCCTCCCTGTCTCCACCCTTCTGCCACTATCACTAAATAGAGTGAGATTCACTTCTAATCATTTTGTTAAATTCATCCTGTATCCACCAGGTGTCAGTCTCTTATACAGATGTCAGGACTAGCCAGGTTTAGGCCAGCTGTGTGGAAGAGGTAGCTCTGCATATGGGAACACCAATAGGAAGGGGATCCAGACCCTCCAGGTGGGTCGTTAGGAAAAGCAGTAATCCAACCAATATTTATCAAGGACCTACTACTTTGTCTTTTGCATAGGGTAGCTCCTGTCAGGGAATCTTGGTTCTTTCCAAGAAATTTAGATTTTCTTTCAGGGAGACTTCATTTGTTCATTTATTTCCACCACAGCAGATTTTTTAAAAATATAATATGTAATGTTTGATATCTATAAAATATATTTAACATGAATAAATTATGAAGTATAATAATTAAGTGACTACCTATGACCCATCATCCAACCTATACATTAAAACATTAGAAATATCATTGACTTTCTTGTGTTCCTAGCCCCTGCCTCTCCCTAGAGGTAACTACTGTCCTTAATTTTGTGTTTATTAATTACATAATATATATATATGTATATATCCTCTAAAAATGTATTGTTCAGTTTTGCTTTTAGCTTTATGAAAAATTTATTCTCTAATAATATCCTGTAGTTTGCTTTTTTCACTTAACATTTATTTCTAAGGTTCACCTATATTGTAGATAGCTATGATTCACTCATTTTCATCTGTACACTATTCCATCAGTACACAAACCACAAGTTACTTTTCCATTCACCTGTCAATGGGCTTTGGGTTATTTCCAGTTTTTGCTATTACAAACTGCTGCTATGAGCATTCTTGTGTATGTTAGTGCTTTTGTTTTTAGCGAGATTTCTAAAACGGTTCTTTTGGTCTGTATATCCTGAACTGGGGACTGTTTCCTCCTGGAAGAGTTTATATCAGATTGAAATGAACCATCCCCTGAAAGTGGTAAGACTCACCTGTGAAACCATTTGAGCCTGGCATTTCTTTGTGGGGAAAATGTTAACTATTAATCCAATCTCTTTAATAATTATAGGCTATTTGGGCTTTCATTTCTTTTTTAGTATAATTAGGTAAAGTATTTAAGACTTTGTGCATTTTTTGTCTTTTTTTTTTTTTTTTTAAGAAATGAACCGAATTGCTTTCTTTTTTCTTTTTTTTGTTAATCCTTACTTAAGGATATTTTCCCATTGATTTTTAGAAAGAGTGAAAGGGAAGGGGAGAGACAGAGAGAAACATCGATATGAGAGAGAGACACATCAATTGGATGCTTCCTGTATGTACCCTGACCAGACTAGTAATCCAGTCTGCAATCTAGGTATGTGCCCTTGACTGAAATCGAACCCAGGACCCTTCAGTTTGCAGGCCAACGCTCTACCCACTGAGCACCCGGCGAGGGCAATTTTATGTCTTTTATTAAATGAAATTTTTTTTTGCTTTTGCTCTGTGTAGTCATGTCTTCTTTTTCATTTCTACTACTTGTGCTTTCTTTTTCTTTGATCAACTGCATCAGAAATTTGAAATTTGTTGTTTTGTCTATCTTTTTAAAAAAAATAATTTGATTTTTAGAGAGAGAGGAAGGGAGAGGGACAGAGAGAGAAACATCAATGTGAGAGTGCAACATCAATCAGCTGCCTCCTGCACACCCCCCACTGGGAATTGAGCCCACAACCCCACTGGCAACCTTTTGGTGCACAGGAGGATGCTCAACCCCCTGCGCCATGCCGGCCAGGGCTACTTATCTACCTTCAGTTATTACTTTGGGCTTTGTTGGTCCTCTCCCTTGTGTATTTGTTTCCCATTACATTAATTACGAATCTTAGCTATAGTATTTCCTTTCTTTTGGTTTGTTTAGATTTAATTTTATGTTCTTTTATAACTTCTTAATTTTGATACTTATCTAATTAATTTTCAAACTGTCTTTTTTTTTCTAAGTTTTTTAAGGACCTGCTTCTCTACATTCTCCAAGTTTTCTGTTGTAAAGTATTTTGTTATTTAGTTCTAAGAATATTTAAATTACCTTTATGACTTTTTTGATTCATGATTTCAAAGAGTTTTATAATTTTCAAGTGCCTGAATATTTAAAAATATATCTTTTTTTATATTTTCAGCTTATCTTTTGTGCTCAGAGAATGTGGTCTCTGTGATACCAGTTCTTTGAAATTTGTTGGGATTGTTATTTTATATTCTGTAACTTATCTTGGATGATGTCTAAATCTGTTTTGTTGTTTTGCCTATGGTAGCTTGTTTCCTTATATATTTTCCATTTTGGGGTTTCGAGCTCAGATTTTGTTAAACTTAATCTACAGGAATCCAGAGGGTCTCAGTTGTGGGTACCTTTCTCCAGAGAGGATTTGTATTTGCTTTCACTAGGAGCCAAAAGCTGCTTTTGACCTGGGACTGTGCTGGCCCCTTCAAGAGTCCCAGTTTAATTCAGGAGTGCCAGCTTTGCTCCCCTTCCTTGGT
>JAJQQW010000046.1:0-31828 GCA_025583905.1 Ia io | reverse complement strand
AACTCTCCCTTGATATCTTCCAGTAGATTTTTTATGTATTTGGGCGCTCCTGCGTTGGGTGCATATACGTTTACTAGAGTTATATCTTCTTGCTGGATTGCTCCCTTTAGTATTATGTAGTGGCCTTCCTTATCTCTTATTAAAGCCTTTACTTTGAGGTCTATTTTATCTGATATAAGTATCGCAACCCCAGCTTTTTTCTCATTTCCATTTGCCTGGAAAATGTTTTTCCATCCCTTCACTCTCAGTCTGTGTGAGTCTTTTGCTCTAAGGTGGGTCTCTTGTAGACAGCAAATATATGGGTCATGTTTTCTTATCCATTCAGCTACCCTATGTCTTTTGATTGGTGCATTTAATCCATTTACGTTTACTGTTATTATTGATAAGTACCTGTTTGTTGACATATTTTTTCCTTAGTGTTTGTGTTTCTTCTTGCCTTTCTCTTCTTTTTACAGCAGCCCCTTTAGCATTTCTTGCATTGCTGGCTTGGTAGTGATGAACTCTCTTAGCCCTTTTTTGCCTGTGAAGCTTCTGATTCCACCTTCAATTTTGAATGATAGCCTTGCTGGGTATAGTATTCTTGGATTCAGTCCCTTGTTTTGCATCACTTTGTATATTTCATTCCATTCCCTTCTGGCCTGGTGTGTTTCTGTTGAGAAATCAGTTGATATTCTGATAGGAGATCCCTTGTAGGTAACTTTCTGTTTCTCTCTGGCAGCCTTTAAGATTCTTGCTTTGTCGTTGGTGTTCGTCAATTTAATTATGATGTGTCTTGGTGTCAGTCTTTTGGGGTTCAACTTGTTTGGGACTCTGTATGTTTCTTGGACTTGGATAGTTTTTTTCTTGCCAATATCAGGGAAGTTTTCTGTCATTATTTCTTCTAACAGGTTTTCTATTCCTTGCTTCTCTTCTCTCCTCTCCTTCTTTTATCCCTATTATTCGAAGGTTGTTTCGTTTTGTGTTGTCCCAAAGCTCCCTTAGGTTCTCCTCTTGCTTTTTAAGTCTTCTTTCCAGTTGCTGCTGTGTTTGTGTGTTTTTTTCCTACCTTGTCTTCTAATTCGCTGATGCGGTCCTCAGCCTCTTCTACTCTACTCTTTAAGCCTTCCATTGTGTTCTTTATTGCAGCTATGTCATTCTTCATCTCCTCTTGGTTTCTTTTCATGTTGGTGACATTTTCATTCAGCTCCTTATAGTTCTCATTGAGTTGTGTGTATTTGTCACCCATCCGTTTAAACATCCTTATAACGAATACTCTGAATTCTTTCTCTGTTAAGCTGCTAGCCTCAAGTTCATTTAACTCCCTTTCTGGTGATTCCTCTTTTTCCTCCATTTGGGAATTTCCTTTTTTTCTCCCCATGTTTTCCTGTAATGTTTTAATTGTAGATCCGCTTGCTTTGCTACCCCGGTTCTTTTGACGATGGTGCTACTGGTGTAATCTCTCAGTTCTCCTGGGCTTGGTAATCTAATGTAGCTCCCTACTTGAGCTACTTGGGTTCTCTTGATGTAGGCCTGCAAGCTTGAGAGGCACAACTGTGGTGTCTAAAAGTCAGCAGCTATGGAGTGTCCCAGTTTTTGCTGTCTTGCACCCTTAGTTGAAATCGCGCGTGTCCAGTGGGAACTCTCAGTGGCACCCAGGAACCGACTGTTGGGAGAGCTTCCAGTGGCTCCCACTAGCACCCTGTGTGTAGATAGGCTCAGGTTGCCTGCCTGTTGTAAATTCGCTTCTGTGGAGGTGTGTTTGCAGGGGCACAGCTCTGACGCACTTTGAGAGACTCTGGCACTGAAGTTAAACAGCTAGGGTGTATGTGGGAAGTTATTCAGGAGAAAGGAGTTCAGAGTTTCTGCTGTGGGGAAGTGTGTCCTTGGCTGTACAGAATCACACTCAGCAGAGGCTCAAAGCAGCTCCCCAGAGGACCCTGTGGATATATGGGCTCAGGGTGCCTTCCCTTGCTGTGGCCTTGAGTTTGCCTGCCCTTGATTTTGCGCAAACCGGTGGCGCGCCCACCTGCGCAAAGCTATGATGCACCCTGGCCCTGAAGTTGCACTGCAGGGGTGTCCGTGGGCAGTTATTTAGGAAGGGGCAGTTCAGAGATTCTACTGCAGGGCCGCGCACCCTTGACTGTGCAGAATCACCCCCTCGGGGTCTCTCCCGCTGGTTCCCAAGCACTGCCTGGGTAGTGGAGTGCCTGGGTGCCTATGGTCTGGGGACTCTGCGAATCCTGAGTTCCGGCGCTGGGGGGGAGGGGGAGGTTGTACTTACTGCTTTCAGCAGTGCACTTTTGGAGGTGGAGGTCTCAGGGTTCTCGCATCTGCAGCTGGGGTGGCAGGTCTTCTACCAGAGTGGCTGTAGTGACCAGATTTGCTTCCGAGACAAGACTGGGTGGTGGTAAGGTTAGAATTCTAGTCTCTAGCAGTTCCGTTCTTAAAGATGGCGGGGTCTCTGTGCCACTGGTGTCCTCCCCGGAGTGTTTGCAGCAGCCGCGGGGTTTTGCCAACCAAGACTGCCTGGATTGGAAGCCCCCTGGAAGAACTGCCGGGTCTAATTGTCCCTATTTCACTCACACACACACACACACACACGTCCACACACACCTCTATCGCTCCTTCACTCGATCACACACTCACCCTCCCTACCTTCCTGTTGGTCGTCATCTTCCCCTCCACCCCACAGAGTAGTTTATAATGTTGTTTGTAAATGTGGTTAAGTCTCATAAATAGAGCAGACAGCCAGTTATAGGACACTGCAAGAAACGAGTAGCAATTCAGAGCCAATAACAATGAATATAACTGAATTGTGAGAGAACAAGTGGAAAGACATCAAAATGTAAGTCTAAGTCTAGAATTGATGTTGTTCCTTGCATCAAAATGTAAGTCTGCAATAGTTCACTGCAAAATAGAATTGATGTACAACAGTTTGTGTACATAGCTGTTCAGAAAGAGTGCACCCTTGGTTTGTAATGTGAGGAATAAAAGAGCAAATAGTGCACATTAAAGATCCAGAATATTGAAACAACTAGAATTCAATGTGGAAAAAGCATTGTAAAACTGTAGTAAAAGATCACACTGCAGAAAACCCTTGAGAGACATTAAACCAGACTTTGAAACAACTATTCAGAAAAGGAGCTTTAAACTCAAGTTCAAGTTCAGAGGAGTGTATAAAGTTTTTTTTACATGTGGTGAAGTCCCATATGTACAGCAGAAAGCCAATTATAGGCCACTGCAAGAAACCAGTAGTAATTCAGAGCAAATAACAATGAATATGACTGAATTGTGAGAGAACAACTGGCAAAGACTTGAAAATGTAAGTCTATAGTCTAGAAAGGATGTTGTTCTCTGCAGAAATCCTTGAAATAGAGCAAGTGCACATTAAACAAGTGTTTGAAAGAAATAGAATTCACTGCAAAGTAGCATTGAACTGTACAACAGTTGAGAGACAAGTGTATATAGCTTGTCAAGTTCAGAGAAGAGTGTACAAAGTTGTTTGTACATGTGGGGAAGACCCAAAAGTACAGGAGCAGGCCAATTATAGAACACTGCAAGGAACCACAAGTAATTCAGAGCAAATAATAGTGAATAGAACAGAATTGTGATAGGACAAGTGAAAAGACATCAAAATGTAGGTCTATAGTCTAGAAAGGATGTTGTTCCCTGCAGAAATCCTTGAAATAGAGCAAGTGCACATTAAACTAGTGTTTGAAAGAAATAGAATTCACTGCAAAGTAGCATTCAACTGTACAGCAGTTGAGAAACAAGTGTATGTAGCTTCTCAATTTCAGAGAAGAGAGTGTACACAGTTGTTTGTACATGTGGGGAAGACCCAAAAATACTGGAGCAGGCCAATTATAGGACACTGCAAGGAACCACTAGTAATTCAGAGCAAATAATAGTGAATAGAACAGAATTGTGATAGGACAAGTGGAAAAGACATCAAAATGTAAGTCTATAGTCTAGAAAGGATGTTGTACACACTGCAGAAATCTTGAACTAGACCAAGTGCTCATTAAACCAGTATTGAAAGTACTAGAATTCACTGAAAAGTAGCATTAAACTGGAAAAAAAGTTTAGAGACAAGTTTATATAGCTTCTCTAGTTCACAGAGTAGTTTATAATGTTGTTTGTAAATGTGGTTAAGTCTCATAAATCGAGCAGACAGCCAGTTATAGGACACTGCAAGAAACAAGTAACAATTCAGAGCCAATAACAATGTATATAACTGAATTGTGAGAGAACAAGTGGAAAAGCCATCAAAATGTAAGTCTGTAGTATAAAAAGATCTTTGTACACTGCAGAAAACCCTTTAAATAGAGCAAAGTGCACATTAAACTGACTTTGAAGCAACTAGAATTCACTGAAAAGTAGCATTAAAATGTAAAACATTTGAGAGACAAGTTTATATAGCTTCTCAAGTTCACAGAGGAGTGTATAATGTTGTTTTTACATGTGGTGAAGTCCCATAAAAGAGCAGAAAGCCAATTATAGCCCACTGCAAGAAACCAGTAGTAATTCAGAGCAAATAACAATGAATATGACTGAATTGTGAGAGAACAACTGGCAAAGACATCAAAATGTAGGTCTATAGTCTAGAAAGGATGTTGTTCCCTGCAGATATCCTTGAAATAGAGCAAGTGCACATTAAACCAGTGTTTGAAAGAAATAGAATTCACTGCAAAGTAGCATTGAACTTTACAACAGTTGAGAGACAAGTGTATATTGCTTCTCAAGTTAAGAGAAGAGTGTACAAAGTTGTTTGTACATGTGGGGAAGACCCAAAAGTACAGGAGCAGGCCAATTATAGGACACTGCAAGGAACCACTAGTAATTCAGAGCAAATAATAGTGAATAGAACAGAATTGTGATAGGACAAGTGGAAAAGACATCAAAATGTAAGTCTATAGTCTAGAAAGGATGTTGTACACTGCAGAAATCTTGAACTAGAGCAAGTGCACATTAAACCAGTCTTTGAAAGTACTAAAATTCACTGAAAAGTAGCATTAAGCTGGAAAAAAGTTGAGAGACAAGTTTATATAGCTTCTCTAGTACACAGAGTAGTTTATAATGTTGTTTGTAAATGTGGTTAAGTCTCATAAATAGAGCAGACAGCCAGTTATAGGACACTGAAAGAAACGAGTAGCAATTCAGAGCCAATAACAATGAATATAACAGAAATGTGAGAGAACAAGTGGAAAAGACATCAAAATGTAAGTCTATTGTCTAGAATTGATGTTGTTCCTTGCAGAAATTCTTGAAATAGAGCAAGTGCACATTAAACCAGTCTTTGAAAGCAATAGAATTCACTAAAAGTTGCATTCAACTGTACAACAGTTGAGAGAAAAGTGTATATAGCTTCTCAAGTTCAGAAAAGAGTGCACAAAGTGGTTTGTACATGTGAGAAATTCCCAAAAGTACAGGAGAAGGCCAATTATAGGACACTGCAAGGAACCATTAGTAATTTCAGATCAAATAACAATGAATATAACATTATTGTGATAGAACAAGTGGAAAAGCCATCAAAATGCAAGTCTGTAGTATAGAAAGATCTTTGTACACACTGCAGAAAACCCTTTAAATAGAGCAAAGTGCACATTAAACCAGACTTTGAAACACCTAGAATTCAATGAAAAAGTAGCATTAAAATGTAAAACATTTGAGAGACAAGTTTATATAGCTTCTCAAGTTCACAGAGGAGTGTATAAAGTTGTTTTTACATGTGGTGAAGTCCCATATGTAGAGCAAAAAGCCAATTATAGGACACTGCAAGAAACCAGTAGTAATTCAGAGCAAATAACAATGAATATGACTCAATTGTGAGAGAACAACTGGCAAAGACATCAAAATGTAAGTCTATAGTCTAGAAAGGATGTTGTTCTCTGCAGAAATCCTTGAAATAGAGCAAGTGCACATTAAACCAGTGTTTGAAAGAAATAGAATTCACTGCAAAGTAGCATTGAACTGTACAACAGTTGAGAGATAAGTGTATATAGCTTCTCAAGTTCAGAGAAGAGTGTACAAAGTTGTTTGTACATGTGGGGAAGACCTAAAAGTACAGGAGCAGGCCAATTATAGGACACTGCAAGGAACCACTAGTAATTCAGAGCAAATAATAGTGAATAGAACAGAATTGGGATAGGACAAGTGGAAAAGACATCAAAATGTAAGTCTATAGTCTAGAAAGGATGTTGTACACTGCAGAAATCTTGAACTAGAGCAAGTTTACATTAAACCAGTCTTTGAAAGCAATAGAATTCACTGCAAAGTAGCATTCAACTGTACAACAGTTGAGAGGCAAGTGTATATAGCTTCTCAAGTTCAGAGAAGAGTGGACAAAGTTGTTTGTACATGTGGGGAAGTCCCAAAAGTACAGGAGACGGCCAATTATACGACGCTGCAAGGAACCACGAGTAATTCAGAGCAAATAGTAGTGAATATTTACATCTAGAAAATTAATACTTTAGAATATTAATTGTAAGGCTAAAAGCAAGACAGCCATGAACAACACACAAGGTTTCAAAAGAAGCTAGGGGAAAAAATCATTTGGGCAAAAAATCAAATAGGATCCCAAGTCAAATGTATAGAAAATATTCCTTTATTAACTTTTGTTAGAGAATATATTTGTATATTTTCAAAACACAAGTCCCAGACCATGTGGATTCCATTAACAGAGAGGAATCGACAGGACTACTCCAGCCATGAAGACAGAAGAGAAGCAGTCCAGAGATGGAAGACGCTGATTTGGCCTTCCCATACTACCAGTTAGCAGCTGTGCATTACTGCAAGTTGACCAGGATCAAACCAGAGAGAGTCGGACCTGCATTACCACCATTTGTCCACCATCCCGAACTGTAATGTCAGTGCTGACATGTACACATAAGGAACTGTTGGACATTGAAATTGGGTCTCAAAAGAACTGTTGGCCCAGAAAGAAACCCACTACAGACTGATTCATTTGCCTGTCACCATAAACATTATTGCTTGTCTCATTTTCGCTTCTTATAAGTGTATTTCTAATAGCACATGATCTCACTCATCTAGGGTAAATAATGAACAGCATAGACTGATGAACAAGAACAGACCCAGAAAGAAGGAGGCATGGATCAAACTGTCGGGCCTCAGAGGGAGGGTAGGGAAGGGTGGGGGTAAAGGGGAGAGATCAACCAAAGGACTTGTGTGCAAACATATGAGCCTAACCAGCACCTAAGGACAACAAGGGGGTGGGGGGGGCATGTGTGGGGAGGGGTGTGGGATGGGAATGGTGGATGAGGACAAATATGTGACACCTTAACCAATAAAGAAATTTAAAAAAATAAAACATTAATTTCTAGTGAAAACAAAGAAAAATAGTGAATAGAACAGAATTGTGATAGAACAAGTGGAAAAGACATCAAAATGTAAGTTTATAGTCTAGAAAGGATGTTGAACACTGCAGAAATCCTTGAAATAGAGCAAGTGCACAAGAAGCCACTCTTTGAAACCACTAGAATTCACTGCAATCTAGCATTAAACTGTACAACAGTTGAGAGACAAGTGTATATAGCTTCTCAAGTTCACAGAAAGTGGACAAAGTTCTTTGTATATGTGGAAAGGTCCCATGATTAGAGCAGAAGGCCAATTATGGGACACTGCATGGAACCACTAGTAATTCAGAGCTAATAATAGTGAATAGAACAAAATGGTGATACAACAAGTGGAATAGACATTAAAATGTAAGTCTATAATCTAGAAAGGTCTTGTCACACTGCAGAAATCCATAAAATAGAGCAAGTGCACATGAAGCCAGTCTTTGAAACCACTAGAATTCACGGAAAAGTAGCATTAACTGTAAAATAGTTGAGAAACAAGTGTATATAGCTTCTCTAGTTCACAGAGGAGTGTATAAAGTTGTTTGTACATGTGGTGATGTCCCAAAAGTACAGCAGAACGCCAATTATAGGACACTGCAAGGATCCACTAGTAATTCAGAGCAAATAACAATGAATATAACAAAATTGTGATAGAACAAGTGGAAAAGACATCAGAATGTAAGTCTGTAGTACAGAAAGATCGTTGTACACTGCAGAAAACCTTTTAAATATTGCAAAGTGCACATTAAACCAGACTTTGAAACAACTAGAATTCACTGAAAGGTAGCATTAAACTGTAAAACAGTTGAGAGACAAGTTTATATAGCTTCTCTAGTTCACAGAGGAGTGTATAAAGTTCTTTGTAAATGAGGTTAAGTCTCATAAGTAGAGGAAAAGGCCAGTTATAGGACACTGCAAGAAACCAGTAGTAATTCAGAGCCATTAACAATGAATATAAATGAATTGTGAGAGAACAATTGGAAAACACATCAAAATGTAAGTCTATAGTCTAGAATGGATGTTGTTCCCTGTAGAAATTCTTGAAATAGAGCAAGTGCACATTAAACCAGTCTTTGAAACCACTAGAATTCACTGCAAAGTAGCATTGAAGTGTATGACAGTTGAGAGAAAAGTGTATATAGCTTCTCAAGTTCAGAGAAGAGTGTACAAGGTTGTTTGTACATGTGAGGAATTCCCAAAAGGACAGGAGAAGGCCAATTATAGGACATTGCAAGGAACCACTAGTAATTCAGAGCAAATAATAGTGAATAGAACAAAATGGTGATAGAACGAGTGGAATAGACATCAAAATGTAAGTCTATAGTCTAGAAAGGTCTTGTCACACTGCAGAAAACCCTTTAAATAGAGCAAGTGCATATTAAAACAGTGTGTTTGAAACCACTAGAATTCACTGAAAGGTAGCATTAAACTGAAAAACAGTGAGAGACAAGTGTATATAGCTTCTGAAGTGCAGAGAAGAGTGTACAAAGGTGTTTGTTCATCCTGGGAAGTCCCAAAAGTACAGGAAAAGGCCAACTTTAGGACACTGCAAGGAACCACTAGTAATTCAAAGCAAATAATAGTGAATAGAACAGAATTGTGATGGAAGAAGGGGAAAAGACATCAAAATGTAAGTCTATAGTCTAGAAAGGTCTTTGCACACTGCAGAAATCTTTGAACTAGAGCAAGTGCACATGAAACCAGTGTTTGAAAGCACTTGAATTCACTGAAAAGTAGCACTAAACTGGAAAAACGTTGAGAGGCAAGTTTATATAGCTTCTCTAGTTCACAGCGGAGTTTATAAAGTTGTTTGTAAATGTGGTTAAGTCCCATAAATAGAGCAGAAGGCCAGTTATAGGACACTGCAAGAAACCAGTAGTAATTCAGGGCCTATAATGAATATCACTGAATTGTGAGAGAACTAGTGGAAAAGAAATCAAAATGGACGCCTATAGTATAGAAAAAATATTGTAACCTGCAGAAATCCTTGAAATAGAGCAAGTGCACATAAAACCAGTCTTTGAAAGCAATGGAATTCACTGAAAGTAGCATTCAACTGTACAACAGTTGAGAGGCAAGTGTATATAGCTTCTCACGTTCAGAGAAGAGTGGACAAAGTCGTTTGTACATGTGGGGAAGTCCCAAAACTACAGGAGAAGGCCAATTATAGGACGCTGCAAGGAACCACGAGTAATTCAGAGAAAATAGTAGTGAATAGTTACATCTAGAAAATTAATACTTTAGAATATTAATTGTAAGGCTAAAATCATGACACCCATGAACAACACACATGGTTTCAAAAGAAGCCAGGGGAAAAAATCATTTGGGAAAAAAATCAAATAGGATTCCAAGTCAAATTTATAGAAAATATTCCTTTATTAACTTTTTTTCGAGAATATGTTTGTATATTTTCAGAAAACAACTCCCAGACCATGTGGATTCCAGCAACAGAGAGGAATCGACAGGACTACTCCAGCCATGAAGACAGAAGAGAAGCAGTCCAGAGATGGAAGACGCTGATGTGGCCTTCCCATACTACCAGTTAGCAGCTGTGCATTACTGCAGGTTGACCAGGATCAAACCAGAGAGAGTCGGACCTGCATTACCACCATTTGTCCACCATCCCGAACTGTAATGTCAGTGCTGACATGTACACATAAGGAACTGTTGGACATTGAAATTGGGTCTCAAAAGAACTGTTGGCCCAGAAGGAAACTCACTACAGACTGATTCATTTGCCTGTCACCATAAACATTATTGCTTGTCTCATTTTCGGTTCTTATAAGTGTATTTCTAATAGCACATGATCTCACTCATCTAGGGTAAATAATGAACAGCAGATGAACAAGAACAGACCCAGAAAGAAGGAGGCATGGATCAAACTGTCGGGCCTCAGAGGGAGGGTAGGGAAGGGTGGGGGTAAAGGGGAGAGATCAACCAAAGGACTTGTGTGCAAGCATATGAGCCTAACCAGCGGTTAAGGACAACTGGGGGGTGGGGCATGTGTGGGGAAGGGTGTGGGATGGGAATGGGGTATGAGGACAAATATGTGATACCTTAATAAATAAAGAAATTAAAAAAATAAAAACATTAATTTCTAGTGAAAAGAAAGAAAAATATATAGTGAATAGAACAGAATTGTGATAGAACAAGTGGAAAAAGACATGAAAATGTAAGTCTATAGTCTAGAAAGGATGTTGAACAACACTGCAGAAATACTTGAAATAGAGCAAGTGCACATTTAATTCAATCGTTGAAAGCAGTAGAATTCACTGCAAACTAGCATTAAACTGTACAACAGTTGAGAGACAAGCTTCTCAAGTTCAGAGAAGAGTGGACAAAGTTGTTTGTATATGTGAAAAGGTCCCATGATTAGAGCAGAAGGCCAATTATGGGACACTGCAAGGAACCACTAGTAATTCAGAGCAAATAATAGTGAATAGAACAGAATTGTGATAGAACAAGTGGAATAGACATTAAAATGTAAGTCTATAGTCTAGAAAGGTCTTGTCACACTGCAGAAATCCATAAAATAGAGCAAGTGCACATGAAGCCAGTCTTTGAAACCACTAGAATTCACGGAAAAGTAGCGTTAACTGTAAAACAGTTGAGAAACAAGTGTATATAGCTTCTCTAGTTCACAGAGGAGTGCATAAAGTTGTTTGTACATGTGGTGAAGTCCCAAAAGTACAGCAGAAGGCCCAATTATAGGACACTGCAAGGAACCACTAGTAATTCACAGCAAATAATATTGAATAGAACAGAATTGTGAGAACACAAGTGGAAAAGACAATAAAATATAAGTCTATAGTATAGAAACGTGTTTGTACACTGCAGAAATTCTTGAAATAGAGCAAGTGCACATAAAACCAGTCTTTGAAAGCAATAGAATTGACGGAAATTAGCATTGAACTGTACAACAGTTGAGAGAAAAGTGTATATAGCTTCTGACGTTCAGAGAAGAGTGGACAAAAAGTCGTTTGTACATGTGGGGAAGTCCCAAAAATACAGGAGAAGGCCAATTATAGGAAACTGCAAGGAACCACTAGTAATTCAGAGCAAATAATATTGAATAGAACAGAATTGTGATGGAAGAAGTGGAAAAGACATTAAAATGTAAGTCTATAGTCCAGAAAGGATGTAATACACTGTGGAAATCCTTGAAATAGAGCAAGTGCACATTAAACCAGTGTTTGAAACCAAAAGAATTCACTGCAAAGTAGTATTCAACTGTAAAATAGTTGGGAGACAAGTTTATATAGCTTCTCAAGTTCACAGAGGAGTGTATAAAGTTGTTTTTTTACGTGTGGTGAAGTCCCATATGTAGAGCAGAAAGCCAATTATAGGACACTGCAAGAAACCAGTAGTAATTCAGAGCAAATAACAATGAATATGACTTAATTGTGAGAGAACAACGGGCAAAGACATCAAAATGTAAGTCTATAGTCTAGAAAGGATGTTGTTCCCTGCAGAAATCCTTGAAATAGAGCAAGTGCACATTAAACCAGCCTTTGAAAGCAATAGAATTCACTGAAAGTAGCATTCAAGTGTACAACAGTTGAGAGAATAGTGTATATAGCTTGTCAAGTTCAGAGAAGAGTGTACAAAGGTGTTTGTACATCTTTGTAAGGCCCAAAAGTACAGGAGATGGCCAATTATAGGACACTGCGAGGAACCACTAGTAATTCAGTGCAAATAATATTGAATAGAACAGAATTGTGAGAACACAAGTGGAAAACACAATAAAATATAAGTCTATAGTATAGAAAGGTCTTTGTACACTGCAGAAATCCTTGAAATAGAGCAAGTGCCCATGAAGCCAGTCTTTCAAACGACTAGAAGTCACTGAAAAGTAGCATTAAACTATAAAACAGTTGAGAGACAAGTTTATATAGCTTCTCTAGTTCACAGAGGAGTGTATAAAGTTGTTTGTACATGTGGTAAAGTTCCAAAAGTACAGCAGAACGCCAATTATAGGACACTGCAAGAAACAAGTAGCAATTCAGAGCAAATAATAATGAATATAACAGAATTGTGAGAGAAAAAGAAATGACATCAAAACGTAAGTCTATAGTCTAGAATGGATGTTGTACCCTGCAGTAATTCTTGAAATAGAGCAAGTGCACATTAAACCAGTCTTTGAAAGCAATACAATTCACTGCAAAGTAGCATTCAACTGTACAATAGTTGAGAGACAAGTGTATATAGCTTTCTCAAGTTCAGAGAAGAGTGTACAAATTTGTTTGTATATGTGGGGAGGTCCCATGATTAGAGCAGAAGGCCAATTATAGGACACTTCAAGGAACCACTAGTAATTCAGAGAAAATAATAGTGAATACAACAGAATTGTGATGGACGAAATGGAAAAGACATCAAAATGTAAGTCTATAGTCTAGATAGGTCTTTGCACACTGCAGAAATCTTTGAACTAGAGCAAGTGCACAATAAACCAGTCTTTGAAAGCACTAGAGCTCACTGAAGAGTAGCACTAAACTGGAAAATAGTTGAGAGACAAGTTTATATAGCTTCTCTAGTTCACAGAGGAGTTTATAAAGTTGTTTGTAAATGTGGTTAAGTCCCATAAATAGAGCAGAAGGCCAGTTATAGGACACTGCAAAAAACCAGTAGTAATTCAGGGTCAATAATGAATATAACTGAATTGTGAGAGAACAAGTGGAAAAGAAATCAAAATGGACGCCTATATAGTATAGAAAAAATATTGTAACCTGCAGAAATCCATCAGATAGAGCAAGTGCACATTAATCAGTCTTTGAAAGCAATAGAATTCACTGAAAAGTAGCATTCAACTGTACAAAAGGAGTTGGCGTTTCCGGGAAAAGGAGTTGGGGAAATATGGAAAAATTCATTTTCCTAGAACTATAGAACAGTATAAAAATATTGAGAACACTAAGAAATGAAAAGGTATTAGGCTACTGTTCCAAGTAGTGTTTTAATGTGCCGTTAAAAAG
Organism: Ia io; assembly: GCA_025583905.1. Lineage (NCBI taxonomy): Eukaryota > Metazoa > Chordata > Mammalia > Chiroptera > Vespertilionidae > Ia > Ia io. Next base: position 18,522 of record JAJQQW010000046.1, on the reverse strand, counting down.
CCGGTATGACACCCGTGTTAAAATGAAAACTCTCAGATCTCAAAGCAACAGACCTGGGGATAGTGCCAGAGTGTCTCTAGAACTCTTGGAATACGTTTTATTACCCGAACATCTCTACTGAATTTTGAAATATTTGGAATATGTATCCAAAGCGCTGTTAAGGTAGGATAGATTTTCAAGTGGTAATAAGGGTTAAAGTGCTGGTATATTTGTAACAAAACGCTGTTTAACCAAATTGGAATTCACAATGAAGGAGCTTGAGTCACTGGAAGAAAGTGACTCCAACTCGGGAAATTCACAATGATAACCTAGGTGAATATATAAGAAAGTGCTTCAAACACTAGGAATACGTGAATAAAGGGCCTTAATATCTGTAACACATTGTTTCATGACATGGAAATCGTTTTCAAAGAAAATAGAACCGAGTCGGATATTCATTATATTAATAATTCAGGGACAATTCGTTGGCGTTTTTGAGAAAAACCTGGTTAGGCCCTTAAACCAGAAGTGGTGACGTCACCAAGGGGGAGGGGCCACGTGGGCAGTCTCAAGTGATCCCAGGTGATGATGATTTCACCAGGGGACCTGCTGGGAGTGATCACGTCATCGAGGTTATTTCTGGTGTTAAGGTTAGAGAATTGGTTTTCGGGCTAGGGTTAGGGTTAAGATAATATTTCGGGCTAGCTAGGTTTCAGGCGCAGGTTAGGGTTAGGTTTAGGGTTAGGGTTAGAGGGTTAGGGACAGGGTTAGGGTCAGGGTGTAGTAATATTGGGTATTCACAATGAATGAGCTTCAATCACTGGACAAATTGGAGTGTAGCACTGAGATTTTACATCTCCAGACTAGGGAAATATTTAGAAATGTGCTTCACACACTAGGAATACATAATCTAATAGACTGAATATCTTAACAGCACAATTTTGTCACTGCGAAAACTTGTTCAAACAGCTCAGAAACAACTGTGACACTGTTAAAATTTATTTTTCCCGTCAAAAGGAGTTGGCGTTTTTCGGGAAAATGAGTTGGTGAAACACTGAAAAATTCAATTTCCTAGAGCTGTAGAACAGTATGAATGTATTGAGAACAATATGAAATCAAAATGTCAATTAGGCTAGTGTTCCACGTAGTGTTTTAATGTGCATTTACAATGCCGGTATGACACCCGTGTTAAAATAAAAACTCTCAGAGCTCAAAACAACAGACCAGCGGGATGTGTCAGAGTGGGTCTTGAACTCGTTGGAATACGTTTTACCACCGGAACATCTCTACTGAATTTTGAAATACTGAGAATTTGTATCCAAAGCGCTGTGTAAGGTAGGATAGACTTTCAAGTGGTAATAACGTTTAAAGAGCTGGTATATTTGTAAAAAACGCTGTTTAACCAAATTGGAATTCACAATGAATGAGCTTGAGGCTCTGGAAGAACGAGACTCCAACTCGGGAAATTCACAATGATAACCTAGGTTAATATCTAAAAAGTGCCTCAAACACTAGGGATACATCAAAAAAGGCCCTTAATATCTGTAACGCATTGTTTCATGACATGGAAATCGTGTTCAAAGAAGATAGAAGCGAGTTTGCTACTGGTTACATTTATAATTCAGGGACAATGAGTTGTCGTTTTTGATAGAAGGCTGGTTAGGCCATTAAACAGGAAGTGATGATGTCACTAAGGGAGAGGGGCCACGTAGGGAGGCCCTAGTGATCCCAGGTGATAATGATTGGGCCCAGGGAGTTGCTAGGAGTGATGACGTCATCGAGGTTAGTTTTGGTGTCAGGGTTAGAGAATTGGGCTTGGGGCTAGTGTTAGGGTTAGTATAAAAGTTCGGACTAGGTAGAGTTCAGGCTCCGGTTAGGGCTAGGTTTAGGGTTAGGATTAGAGGATTAGGGACAGGGTTAGGGTCTGGGTGTAGTAATATTGGGAATTCACAATGAATGAGCTTCAATCACTGGACAAATTAGAGTATAGCACTGAGAATTTACATCTCCAGACTAGGGAAATATTTAGTAATGTGCTTCACACACTAGGAATACATATTCCAATAGACTGAATATCTGAATGTGACAACTTTGTCACTGCGAAATCTTGTTCAAACAGCTGAGAACCCAGTGTGACACTGTTAACATTTATTTTTCCCGTGAAAAGGAGTTGGCGTTTTCGGGAAAATGAGTTGGTGAAACACTGAAAAATTCATTTTCCTAATGCTGTTTAACAGGATGAAAGTCTTGAGAACAATATGAAATCAAAATGTCAGTTAAGCTACTGTTCCAAGTTGTGTTTTAATGTGCATTTACAATGCCGGTATGACACCCGTGGTAAAATAAAAACTCTCAGAGCTCAAAACAACAGACCAGCGGGATGTGTCAGAGTGGCTCTAGAACTCTTGGAATACGTTTTACCACCGGAACATCTCTACTGAATTTTGAAATACTGAGAATTTGTATCCAAAGCGCTGTGAAAGGTAGGATAGACTTTCAAGTGGTAATAACGTTTAAAGAGCTGGTATATTTGTAAAAAACGCTGTTTAACCAAATTGGAATTCACAATGAAGTAGCCTGAGGCTCTGGAAGAAAGTGACTCCAACTCGGAAAATTCACAATGATAACGTAGGTTAATATCTAAAAAGTGCCTCAAACACTAGGGATACATCAAAAAAGGCCCTTAATATCTGTAACGCATTGTTTCATGACGTGGAAATCGTGTTCAAATGAGATAGAACCGAGTTTGCTACTGGTTACATTCATACTTCAGGTACAATGAGTTGGCGTTTTTGATAGATAGTAGGTTATGCCATTAATCCGGAAGTGATGATGTCACCAAGGGGGAGGGGCCACGTGGGCAGGCCCAAGTGACCCCAGGTGATAATGATTTGGCCCAGGGACCTGCTGGAAATGAAAACGTCATCGAGGTTAGTTGTGGTGTTAGGCTTAGAGAATTTGGTTGGGGCTAGAGTTAGGGTTAGGATAAGGGTTCAGGCTAGGTAGGGTTCAGGCACAGGTTAGGGCTAGGTTAGGGTTAGAATTAGAGGGTTAGGGACAGGGTTAGGGTCTGGGTGTAGTAATATTGGGAATTCACAATGAATGAGCTTCAATCACTGCACAAATTGGAGTGTAGCACTGAGAATTTACATCTCCAGACTTGGGAAATATTTAGAAATGTGCTTCACACACTAGGAATACATAATCTAATAGACTGAATATCTGAACAGCACAATTTTGTCATTGAGAAAACTTGTTCAAACAGCTGAGAAACAACTGTGACACTGTTAACATTTATTTTTCCCGTCAAAAGGAGTTGGCGTTTTCGGGAAAATGAGTTGGTGAAACACTGAAAAATTCATTTTCCTAGAGCTGTAGAACAGTATGAAAGTATTGAGCACAATATGAAATCAAAATGTCAGTTAGGCTAGTGTTCCAAGTAGTGTTTTAATGTGCATTTACAATGCCGGTATGACATCCGTGTTAAAATAAAAACTCTCAGAGCTCAAAACAACAGACCAGCGGGATGTGTCAGAGTGGCTCTTGAACTCTTGGAATACGTTTTACCACCGGAACATCTCTACTGAATTTTGAAATACTGAGAATTTGTATCCAAAGCGCTGTGAAAGGTAGGATAGACTTTCAAGTGGTAATAACGTTTAAAGAGCTGGTATATTTGTAAAAAACGCTGTTTAACCAAATTGGAATTCACAAAGAATGAGCTTGAGGCTCTGGAAGAACGAGACTCCAAACTCGGGAAATTCACAATGATAACGTAGGTTAATATCTAAAAAGTGCCTCAAACACTAGGGATACATCAAAAAAGGCCCTTAATATCTGTAGCGCATTGTTTCATGACATGGAAATTGTGTTCAAAGAAGATAGACACGAGTTTGCTACTGGTTACATTTATAACTCAGTGACAATGAGTTGTCGTTTTTGATAGAAGGCTGGTTAGGCCATTAAACCGGAAGTGATGACATCACTAAGGGAGAGGGGCCACGTAGGGAGGCCCTAGTGATCCCAGGTGATAATGATTGGGCCCAGGGAGTTGCTAGGAGTGATGACGTCATCGAGGTTAGTTTTGGTGTCTGGGTTAGAGAATTGGGCTTGGGGCTAGTAGTGTTAGGGTTAGTATAAGAGTTCGGACTAGGTAGGGTTCAGGCTCCGGTTAGGGCTAGGTTTAGGGTTAGGATTAGAGGATTAGGGACAGGGTTAGGGTCTGGGTGTAGTAATATTGGGAATTCACAATGAATGAGCTTCAATCACTGGACAAATTGGAGTGTAGCACTGAGAATTTACATCTCCAGACTAGGGAAATATTTAGTAATGTGCTTCACACACTAGGAATACATATTCCAATAGACTGAATATCTGAACGTCACAATTTTGTCACTGCGAAATCTTGTTCAAACAGCTGAGAACCGAGTGTGACACTGTTAACATTTATTTTTCCCGTCAAAAGGAGTTGGCGTTTTCGGGAAAATGAGTTGGTGAAACACTGAAAAATTCATTTTCCCAGAGCTGTAGAACAGGATGAAAGTCTTGAGAACAATATGAAATCAAAATGTCAGTTAGGCTATTGTTCCAAGTAGTGTTTTAATGTGCATTTACAAAGCCGGTATGACACCCGCGTTAAAATAAAAACTCTCAGAGCTCAAAACAACAGACCAGCGGGATGTGTCAGAGTGGCTCTTGAAGTCTTGGAATACGTTTTACCACCGGAACATCTCTACTGAATTTTGAAATACTGAAGAATTTGTATCCAAAGCGCTGTGAAAGGTAGGATAGACTTTCAAGTGGTAATAACGTTTAAAGAGCTAGTATATTTGTAAAAAACGCTGTTTAACCAAATTGGAATTCACAATGAATGAGCTTGAGGCTGTGGAAGAACGAGACTCCAACTAGGGAAATTCACAATGATAACGTAGGTTAATATCTAAAAAGTGCCTCAAACACTAGGGATACATCAAAAAAGGCCCTTAATATCTGTAACGCATTGTTTCATGACGTGGAAATCGTGTTCAAATGAGATAGAACCGAGTTTGCTACTGGATACATTCATACTTCAGGTACAATGAGTTGGCGTTTTTGATAGATAGTAGGTTATGCCATTAATCCGGAAGTGATGATGTCACCAAGGGGGAGGGGCCACGTGGGCAGGCCCAAGTGACCCCAGGTGATAATGATTTGGCCCAGGGACCTGCTGGAAATGAAAACGTCATCGAGGTTAGTTGTGGTGTTAGGGTTAAGAGAATTTGGTTGGGGCTAGGGTTAGGGTTAGGATAAGGGTTCAGGCTAGGTAGGGTTCAGGCACAGGTTAGGGCTAGGTTAGGGTTAGGATTAGAGAGTTAGGGACAGGGTTAGGGTCAGGGTGTAGTAATATTGGGAATTCACAATGAATGAGCTTCAATCACTGGACAAATTGGAGTGTAGCACTGAGAATTTACATCTCCAGACTTGGGAAATATTTAGAAATGTGCTTCACACACACACTAGAATACATAATCTAATAGACTGAATATCTGAACAGCACAATTTTGTCATTGAGAAAAAACTTGTTCAAACAGCTGAGAACCAAGTGTGACACTGTTAACATTTATTTTTCCCGTCAAAAGGAGTTGGCGTTTTCGGGAAAATGAGTTGGTGAAACACTGAAAAATTCATTTTCCTAGAGCTGTAGAACAGTATGAAAGTATTGAGCACAATATGAAATCAAAATGTCAGTTAGGCTAGTGTTCCAAGTAGTGTTTTAATGTGCATTTACAATGCCGGTATGACATCCGTGTTAAAATAAAAACTCTCAGAGCTCAAAACAACAGACCAGCGGGATGTGTCAGAGTGGCTCTTGAACTCTTGGAATACGTTTTACCACCGGAACATCTCTACTGAATTTTGAAATACTGAGAATTTGTATCCAAAGCGCTGTGAAAGGTAGGATAGACTTTCAAGTGGTAATAACGTTTAAAGAGCTGGTATATTTGTAAAAAACGCTGTTTAACCAAATTGGAATTCACAATGAATGAGCTTGAGGCTCTGGAAGAACGAGACTCCAACTCGGGAAATTCACAATGATAACGTAGGTTAATATCTAAAAAGTGCCTCAAACACTAGGGATACATCAAAAAAGGCCCTTAATATCTGTAGCGCATTGTTTCATGACATGGAAATTGTGTTCAAAGAAGATAGACACGATTTTGCTACTGGTTACTTTTATAACTCAGGGACAATGAGTTGTCGTTTTTGATAGAAGGCTGGTTAGGCCATTAAACCGGAAGTGATGACATCACTAAGGGAGAGGGGCCACGTAGGGAGGCCCTAGTGATCCCAGGTGATAATGATTGGGCCCAGGGAGTTGCTAGGAGTGATGACGTCATCGAGGTTAGTTTTGGTGTCTGGGTTAGAGAATTGGGCTTGGGGCTAGTGTTAGGGTTAGTATAAGAGTTCGGACTAGGTAGGGTTCAGGCTCCGGTTAGGGCTAGGTTTAGGGTTAGGATTAGAGGATTAGGGACAGGGTTAGGGTCTGGGTGTAGTAATATTGGGAATTCACAATGAATGAGCTTCAATCACTGGACAAATTGGAGTGTAGCACTGAGAATTTACATCTCCAGAGTAGGGAAATATTTAGTAATGTGCTTCACACACTAGGAATACATATTCCAATAGACTGAATATCTGAACGTCACAATTTTGTCACTGCGAAATCTTGTTCAAACAGCTGAGAACCGAGTGTGACACACTGTTAACATTTATTTTTCCCGTCAAAAGGAGTTGGCGTTTTCGGGAAAATGAGTTGGTGAAACACTGAAAAATTCATTTTCCCAGAGCTGTAGAACAGGATGAAAGTCTTGAGAACAATATGAAATCAAAATGTCAGTTAGGCTATTGTTCCAAGTAGTGTTTTTTATGTGCATTTACAATGCCGGTATGACACCCGTGTTAAAATAAAAACTCTCAGAGCTCAAAACAACAGACCAGCGGGATGTGTCAGAGTGGCTCTTGAAGTCTTGGAATACGTTTTACCACCGGAACATCTCTACTGAATTTTGAAATACTGAGAATTTGTATCCAAAGCGCTGTGAAAGGTAGGATAGACTTTCAAGTGGTAATAACGTTTAAAGAGCTGGTATATTTGTAAAAAAAAACGCTGTTTAACCAAATTGGAATTCACAATGAATGAGCTTGAGGCTCTGGAAGAAGAAGAGACTCCAACTCGGGAAATTCACAATGATAACGTAGGTTTAATATCTAAAAAGTGCCTCAAACACTAGGGATACATCAAAAAAGGCCCTTAATATCTGTAACGCATTGTTTCATGACGTGGAAATCGTGTTCAAATGAGATAGAACCGAGTTTGCTACTGGTTACATTCATACTTCAGGTACAATGAGTTGGCGTTTTTGATAGATAGTAGGTTATGCCATTAATCCGGAAGTGATGATGTCACCAAGGGGGAGGGGCCACGTGGGCAGGCCCAAGTGACCCCAGGTGATAATGATTTGGCCCAGGGACCTGCTGGAAATGAAAACGTCATCGAGGTTAGTTGTGGTGTTAGGGTTAGAGAATTTGGTTGGGGCTAGGGTTAGGGTTAGGATAAGGGTTCAGGCTAGGTAGGGTTCAGGCACAGGTTAGGGCTAGGTTAGGGTTAGGATTAGAGGGTTAGGGACAGGGTTAGGGTCAGGGTGTAGTAATATTGGGAATTCACAATGAATGAGCTTCAATCACTGGACAAATTGGAGTGTAGCACTGAGAATTTACATCTCCAGACTTGGGAAATATTTAGAAATGTGCTTCACACACTAGGAATACATAATCTAATAGACTGAATATCTGAACAGCACAATTTTGTCATTGAGAAAACTTGTTCAAACAGCTGAGAACCAAGTGTGACACTGTTAACATTTATTTTTCCCGTCAAAAGGAGTTGGCGTTTTCGGGAAAATGAGTTGGTGAAACACTGAAAAATTCATTTTCCTAGAGCTGTAGAACAGTATGAAAGTATTGAGCACAATATGAAATCAAAATGTCAGTTAGGCTAGTGTTCCAAGTAGTGTTTTAATGTGCATTTACAATGCCGGTATGACATCCGTGTTAAAATAAAAACTCTCAGAGCTCAAAACAACAGACCAGCGGGATGTGTCAGAGTGGCTCTTGAACTCTTGGAATACGTTTTACCACCGGAACATCTCTACTGAATTTTGAAATACTGAGAATTTGTATCCAAAGCGCTGTGAAAGGTAGGATAGACTTTCAAGTGGTAATAACGTTTAAAGAGCTGGTATATTTGTAAAAAAAACGCTGTTTAACCAAATTGGAATTCACAATGAATGAGCTTGAGGCTCTGGAAGAACGAGACTCCAACTCGGGAAATTCACAATGATAACGTAGGTTAATATCTAAAAAGTGCCTCAAACACTAGGGATACATCAAAAAAGGCCCTTAATATCTGTAGCGCACTGTTTCATGACATGGAAATTGTGTTCAAAGAAGATAGACACGAGTTTGCTACTGGTTACTTTTATAACTCAGTGACAATGAGTTGTCGTTTTTTTGATAGAAGGCTGGTTAGGCCATTAAACCGGAAGTGATGACATCACTAAGGGAGAGGGGCCACGTAGGGAGGCCCTAGTGATCCCAGGTGATAATGATTGGGCCCAGGGAGTTGCTAGGAGTGATGACGTCATCGAGGTTAGTTTTGGTGTCTGGGTTAGAGAATTGGGCTTGGGGCTAGTGTTAGGGTTAGTATAAGAGTTCGGACTAGGTAGGGTTCAGGCTCCGGTTAGGGCTAGGTTTAGGGTTAGGATTAGAGGATTAGGGACAGGGTTAGGGTCAGGGTGTAGTAATATTGGGAATTCACAATGAATGAGCTTCAATCACTGGACAAATTGGAGTGTAGCACTGAGAATTTACATCTCCAGACTAGGGAAATATTTAGTAATGTGCTTCACACACTAGGAATACATATTCCAATAGACTGAATATCTGAACGTCACAATTTTGTCACTGCGAAATCTTGTTCAAACAGCTGAGAACCGAGTGTGACACTGTTAACATTTATTTTTCCCGTCAAAAGGAGTTGGCGTTTTCGGGAAAATGAGTTGGTGAAACACTGAAAAATTCATTTTCCTAGAGCTGTAGAACAGGATGAAAGTCTTGAGAACAATATGAAATCAAAATGTCAGTTAGGCTATTGTTCCAAGTAGTGTTTTAATGTGCATTTACAAAGCCGGTATGACACCCGTTAAAATAAAAAACTCTCAGAGCTCAAAAACAACAGACCAGCGGGATGTGTCAGAGTGGCTCTTGAAGTCTTGGAATACGTTTTACCACCGGAACATCTCTACTGAATTTTGAAATACTGAGAATTTGTATCCAAAGCGCTGTGAAAGGTAGGATAGACTTTCAAGTGGTAATAACGTTTAAAGAGCTAGTATATTTGTAAAAAACGCTGTTTAACCAAATTGGAATTCACAATGAATGAGCTTGAGGCTGTGGAAGAACGAGACTCCAACTAGGGAAATTCACAATGATAACGTAGGTTAATATGTAAAAAGTGCCTCAAACACTAGGGATACATCAAAAAAGGCCCTTAATATCTGTAACGCATTGTTTCATGACGTGGAAATCGTGTTCAAATGAGATAGAACCGAGTTTGCTACTGGATACATTCATACTTCAGGTACAATGAGTTGGCGTTTTTGATAGATAGTAGGTTATGCCATTAATCCGGAAGTGATGATGTCACCAAAGGGGGAGGGGCCACGTGGGCAGGCCCAAGTGACCCCAGGTGATAATGATTTGGCCCAGGGACCTGCTGGAAATGAAAACGTCATCGAGGTTAGTTGTGGTGTTAGGGTTAGAGAATTTGGTTGGGGCTAGGGTTAGGGTTAGGATAAGGGTTCAGGCTAGGTAGGGTTCAGGCACAGGTTAGGGCTAGGTTAGGGTTAGGATTAGAGAGTTAGGGACAGGGTTAGGGTCAGGGTGTAGTAATATTGGGAATTCACAATGAATGAGCTTCAATCACTGGACAAATTGGAGTGTAGCACTGAGAATTTACATCTCCAGACTTGGGAAAATATTTAGAAATGTGCTTCACACACTAGGAATACATAATCTAATAGACTGAATATCTGAACAGCACAATTTTGTCATTGAGAAAACTTGTTCAAACAGCTGAGAACCAAGTGTGACACTGTTAACATTTATTTTTCACGTCAAAAGGAGTTGGCGTTTTTTCGGAAAATGAGTTTGGTGAAAACACTGAAAAATTCATTTTCCTAGAGCTGTAGAACAGTATGAAAGTATTGAGCACAATATGAAATCAAAATGTCAGTTAGGCTAGTGTTCCAAGTAGTGTTTTAATGTGCATTTACAATGCCGGTATGACATCCGTGTTAAAATAAAAACTCTCAGAGCTCAAAACAACAGACCAGCGGGATGTGTCAGAGTGGCTCTTGAACTCTTGGAATACGTTTTACCACCGGAACATCTCTACTGAATTTTGAAATACTGAGAATTTGTATCCAAAGCGCTGTGAAAGGTAGGATAGACTTTCAAGTGGTAATAACGTTTAAAGAGCTGGTATATTTGTAAAAAACGCTGTTTAACCAAATTGGAATTCACAATGAATGAGCTTGAGGCTCTGGAAGAACGAGACTCCAACTCGGGAAATTCACAATGATAACGTAGGTTAATATCTAAAAAGTGCCTCAAACACTAGGGATACATCAAAAAAGGCCCTTAATATCTGTAGCGCATTGTTTCATGACATGGAAATTGTGTTCAAAGAAGATAGACACGAGTTTGCTGCTACTGGTTACATTTATAACTCAGGGACAATGAGTTGTCGTTTTTGATAGAAGGCTGGTTAGGCCATTAAACCGGAAGTGATGACATCACTAAGGGAGAGGGGCCACGTAGGGAGGCCCTAGTGATCCCAGGTGATAATGATTGGGCCCAGGGAGTTGCTAGGAGTGATGACGTCATCGAGGTTAGTTTTGGTGTCTGGGTTAGAGAATTGGGCTTGGGGCTAGTGTTAGGGTTAGTATAAGAGTTCGGGACTAGGTAGGGTTCAGGCTCCGGTTAGGGCTAGGTTTAGGGTTAGGATTAGAGGATTAGGGACAGGGTTAGGGTCTGGGTGTAGTAATATATTGGAATTCACAATGAATGAGCTTCAATCACTGGACAAATTGGAGTGTAGCACTGAGAATTTACATCTCCAGAGTAGGGAAATATTTAGTAATGTGCTTCACACACTAGGAATACATATTCCAATAGACTGAATATCTGAACGTCACAATTTTGTCACTGCGAAATCTTGTTCAAACAGCTGAGAACCGAGTGTGACACTGTTAACATTTATTTTTCCCGTCAAAAGGAGTTGGCGTTTTCGGGAAAATGAGTTGGTGAAACACTGAAAAATTCATTTTCCCAGAGCTGTAGAACAGTATGAAAGTATTGAGAACAATATGAAATCAAAATGTCAGTTAGGCTATTGTTCCAAGTAGTGTTTTAATGTGCATTTACAAAGCCGGTATGACACCCGTGTTAAAATAAAAAAACTCTCTCAGAGCTCAAAACAACAGACCAGCGGGATGTGTCAGAGTGGCTCTTGAAGTCTTGGAATACGTTTTACCACCGGAACATCTCTACTGAATTTTGAAATACTGAGAATTTGTATCCAAAGCGCTGTGAAAGGTAGGATAGACTTTCAAGTGGTAATAACGTTTAAAGAGCTGGTATATTTGTTGTAAAAAAACGCTGTTTAACCAAATTGGAATTCACAATGAATGAGCTTGAGGCTGTGGAAGAAGGAGACTCCAACTCGGGAAATTCACAATGATAACGTAGGTTAATATGTAAAAAGTGCCTCAAACACTAGGGATACATCAAAAAAGGCCCTTAATATCTGTAACGCATTGTTTCATGACGTGGAAATCGTGTTCAAATGAGATAGAACCGAGTTTGCTACTGGATACATTCATACTTCAGGTACAATGAGTTGGCGTTTTTGATAGATAGTAGGTTATGCCATTAATCCGGAAGTGATGATGTCACCAAGGGGGAGGGGCCACGTGGGCAGGCCCCAAGTGACCCCAGGTGATAATGATTTGGCCCAGGGACCTGCTGGAAATGAAAACGTCATCGAGGTTAGTTGTGGTGTTAGGGTTAGAGAATTTGGTTGGGGCTAGGGTTAGGGTTAGGATAAGGGTTCAGGCTAGGTAGGGTTCAGGCACAGGTTAGGGCTAGGTTAGGGTTAGGATTAGAGAGTTAGGGACAGGGTTAGGGTCAGGGTGTAGTAATATTGGGAATTCACAATGAATGAGCTTCAATCACTGGACAAATTGGAGTGTAGCACTGAGAATTTACATCTCCAGACTTGGGAAATATTTAGAAATGTGCTTCACACACTAGGAATACATAATCTAATAGACTGAATATCTGAACAGCACAATCTTGTCATTGAGAAAACTTGTTCAAACAGCTGAGAACCAAGTGTGACACTGTTAACATTTATTTTTCACGTCAAAAGGAGTTGGCGTTTTCGGGAAAATGAGTTGGTGAAACACTGAAAAATTCATTTTCCTAGAGCTGTAGAACAGTATGAAAGTATTGAGCACAATATGAAATCAAAATGTCAGTTAGGCTAGTGTTCCAAGTAGTGTTTTAATGTGCATTTACAATGCCGGTATGACATCCGTGTTAAAATAAAAACTCTCAGAGCTCAAAACAACAGACCAGCGGGATGTGTCAGAGTGGCTCTTGAACTCTTGGAATACGTTTTACCACCGGAACATCTCTACTGAATTTTGAAATACTGAGAATTTGTATCCAAAGCGCTGTGAAAGGTAGGATAGACTTTCAAGTGGTAATAACGTTTAAAGAGCTGGTATATTTGTAAAAAAAAACGCTGTTTAACCAAATTGGAATTCACAATGAATGAGCTTGAGGCTCTGGAAGAACGAGACTCCAACTCGGGAAATTCACAATGATAACGTAGGTTAATATCTAAAAAGTGCCTCAAACACTAGGGATACATCAAAAAAGGCCCTTAATATCTGTAGCGCATTGTTTCATGACATGGAAATTGTGTTCAAAGAAGATAGACGCGAGTTTGCTACTGGTTACATTTATAACTCAGGGACAATGAGTTGTCGTTTTTTTTGATAGAAGGCTGGTTAGGCCATTAAACCGGAAGTGATGACATCACTAAGGGAGAGGGGCCACGTAGGGAGGCCCTAGTGATCCCAGTGATAATGATTGGGCCCAGGGAGTTGCTAGGAGTGATGACGTCATCGAGGTTAGTTTTGGTGTCTGGGTTAGAGAATTGGGCTTGGGGCTAGTGTTAGGGTTAGTATAAGAGTTCGGACTAGGTAGGGTTCAGGCTCAGGTTAGGGCTAGGTTTAGGGTTAGGATTAGAGGAGGATAGGGACAGGGTTAGGGTCAGGGTGTAGTAATATTGGGAATTCACAATGAATGAGCTTCAATCACTGGACAAATTGGAGTGTAGCACTGAGAATTTACATCTCCAGACTAGGGAAATATTTAGTAATGTGCTTCACACACTAGGAATACATATTCCAATAGACTGAATATCTGAACAGCACAATTTTGTCACTGCGAAATCTTGTTCAAACAGCTGAGAACCGAGTGTGACACTGTTAACATTTATTTTTCCCGTCAAAAGGAGTTGGCGTTTTTCGGGAAATGAGTTGGTGAAACACTGAAAAATTCATTTTCCTAGAGCTGTAGAACAGTATGAAAGTATTGAGAACAATATGAAATCAAAATGTCAGTTAGGCTATTGTTCCAAGTAGTGTTTTAATGTGCATTTACAAAGCCGGTATGACACCCGTGTTAAAATAAAAACTCTCAGAGCTCAAAACAACAGACCAGCGGGATGTGTCAGAGTGGCTCTTGAACTCTTGGAATACGTTTTACCACCGGAACATCTCTACTGAATTTTGAAATACTGAGAATTTGTATCCAAAGCGCTGTGAAAGGTAGGATAGACTTTCAAGTGGTAATAACGTTTAAAGAGCTAGTATATTTGTAAAAAAAACGCTGTTTAACCAAATTGGAATTCACAATGAATGAGCTTGAGGCTCTGGAAGAACGAGACTCCAACTCGGGAAATTCACAATGATAACGTAGGTTAATATCTAAAAAGTGCCTCAAACACTAGGGATACATCAAAAAAGGCCCTTAATATCTGTAAGGCATTGTTTCATGACGTGGAAAAATGTGTTCAAATGAGATAGAACCGAGTTTGCTACTGGTTACATTCATACTTCAGGTACAATGAGTTGGCGTTTTTGATAGATAGTAGGTTATGCCATTAATCCGGAAGTGATGATGTCACCAAGGGGGAGGGGCCACGTGGGCAGGCCCAAGTGACCCCAGGTGATAATGATTTGGCCCAGGGACCTGCTGGAAATGAAAACGTCATCGAGGTTAGTTGTGGTGTTAGGGTTAGAGAATTTGGTTGGGGCTAGGGTTAGGGTTAGGATAAGGGTTCAGGCTAGGTAGGGTTCAGGCACAGGTTAGGGCTAGGTTAGGGTTAGGATTAGAGGGTTAGGGACAGGGTTAGGGTCAGGGTGTAGTAATATTGGGAATTCACAATGAATGAGCTTCAATCACTGGACAAATTGGAGTGTAGCACTGAGAATTTACATCTCCAGACTTGGGAAATATTTAGAAATGTGCTTCACACACTAGGAATACATAATCTAATAGACTGAATATCTGAACAGCACAATTTTGTCATTGCGAAAACTTGTTCAAACAGCTGAGAACCAAGTGTGACACTGTTAACATTTATTTTTCCCGTCAAAAGGAGTTGGCGTTTTCGGGAAAATGAGTTGGTGAAACACTGAAAAATTCATTTTCCTAGAGCTGTAGAACAGTATGAAAGTATTGAGCACAATATGAAATCAAAATGTCAGTTAGGCTAGTGTTCCAAGTAGTGTTTTAATGTGCATTTACAATGCCGGTATGACATCCGTGTTAAAATAAAAAAAACTCTCAGAGCTCAAAACAACAGACCAGCGGGATGTGTCAGAGTGGCTCTTGAACTCTTGGAATACGTTTTACCACCGGAACATCTCTACTGAATTTTGAAATACTGAGAATTTGTATCCAAAGCGCTGTGAAAGGTAGGATAGACTTTCAAGTGGTAATAACGTTTAAAGAGCTGGTATATTTGTAAAAAACGCTGTTTAACCAAATTGGAATTCACAATGAATGAGCTTGAGGCTCTGGAAGAACGAGACTCCAACTCGGGAAATTCACAATGATAACGTAGGTTAATATCTAAAAAGTGCCTCAAACACTAGGGATACATCAAAAAAGGCCCTTAATATCTGTAGCGCATTGTTTCATGACATGGAAATTGTGTTCAAAGAAGATAGACGCGAGTTTGCTACTGGTTACATTTATAACTCAGGGACAATGAGTTGTCGTTTTTGATAGAAGGCTGGTTAGGCCATTAAACCGGAAGTGATGACGTCACTAAGGGAGAGGGGCCACGTAGGGAGGCCCTAGTGATCCCAGGTGATAATGATTGGGCCCAGGGAGTTGCTAGGAGTGATGACGTCATCGAGGTTAGTTTTGGTGTCAGGGTTAGAGAATTGGGCTTGGGGCTAGTGTTAGGGTTAGTATAAGAGTTCGGACTAGGTAGGGTTCAGGCTCCGGTTAGGGCTAGGTTTAGGGTTAGGATTAGAGGATTAGGGACAGGGTTAGGGTTAGGGTCAGGGTGTAGTAATATTGGGAATTCACAATGAATGAGCTTCAATCACTGGACAAATTGGAGTGTAGCACTGAGAATTTACATCTCCAGACTAGGGAAATATTTAGTAATGTGCTTCACACACTAGGAATACATATTCCAATAGACTGAATATCTGAACGTCACAATTTTGTCACTGCGAAATCTTGTTCAAACAGCTGAGAACCGAGTGTGACACTGTTAACATTTATTTTTTTCCCGTCAAAAGGAGTTGGCGTTTTCGGGAAAATGAGTTGGTGAAACACTGAAAAATTCATTTTCCTAGAGCTGTAGAACAGTATGAAAGTATTGAGAACAATATGAAATCAAAATGTCAGTTAGGCTATTGTTCCAAGTAGTGTTTTAATGTGCATTTACAAAGCCGGTATGACACCCGTGTTAAAATAAAAAACTCTCAGAGCTCAAAACAACAGACCAGCGGGGTGTGTGTCAGAGTGGCTCTTGAACTCTTGGAATACGTTTTTTACCACCGGAACATCTCTACTGAATTTTGAAATACTGAGAATTTGTATCCAAAGCGCTGTGAAAGGTAGGATAGACTTTCAAGTGGTAATAACGTTTAAAGAGCTGGTATCTTTGTAAAAAAGCTGTTTAACCAAATTGGAATTCACAATGAATGAGCTTGAGGCTCTGGAAGAACGAGACTCCAACTCGGGAAATTCACAATGATAACGTAGGTTAATATCTAAAAAGTGCCTCAAACACTAGGGATACATCAAAAAAGGCCCTTAATATCTGTAAGGCATTGTTTCATGACGTGGAAATCGTGTTCAAATGAGATAGAACCGAGTTTGCTACTGGTTACATTCATACTTCAGGTACAATGAGTTGGCGTTTTTGATAGATAGTAGGTTATGCCATTAATCCGGAAGTGATGATGTCACCAAGGGGGAGGGGCCACGTGGGCAGGCCCAAGTGACCCCAGGTGATAATGATTTGGCCCAGGGACCTGCTGGGGAAATGAAAACGTCATCGAGGTTAGTTGTGGTGTTAGGGTTAGAGAATTTGGTTGGGGCTAGGGTTAGGGTTAGGATAAGGGTTCAGGCTAGGTAGGGTTCAGGCACAGGTTAGGGCTAGGTTAGGGTTAGGATTAGAGGG
Organism: Ia io; assembly: GCA_025583905.1. NCBI lineage: Eukaryota > Metazoa > Chordata > Mammalia > Chiroptera > Vespertilionidae > Ia > Ia io. The sequence continues at coordinate 1,658 of JAJQQW010000046.1, read as the reverse complement.
TTAGGGACAGGGTTAGGGTCAGGGTGTAGTAATATTGGGAATTCACAATGAATGAGCTTCAATCACTGGACAAATTGGAGTGTAGCACTGAGAATTTACATCTCCAGACTTGGGAAATATTTAGAAATGTGCTTCACACACTAGGAATACATAATCTAATAGACTGAATATCTGAACAGCACAATTTTGTCATTGAGAAAACTTGTTCAAACAGCTGAGAACCAAGTGTGACACTGTTAACATTTATTTTTCACGTCAAAAGGAGTTGGCGTTTTCGGGAAAATGAGTTGGTGAAACACTGAAAAATTCATTTTCCTAGAGCTGTAGAACAGTATGAAAGTATTGAGCACAATATGAAATCAAAATGTCAGTTAGGCTAGTGTTCCAAGTAGTGTTTTAATGTGCATTTACAATGCCGGTATGACATCCCTGTTAAAATAAAAACTCTCAGAGCTCAAAACAACAGACCAGCGGGATGTGTCAGAGTGGCTCTTGAACTCTTGGAATACGTTTTACCACCGGAACATCTCTACTGAATTTTGAAATACTGAGAATTTGTATCCAAAGCGCTGTGAAAGGTAGGATAGACTTTCAAGTGGTAATAACGTTTAAAGAGCTGGTATATTTGTAAAAAACGCTGTTTAACCAAATTGGAATTCACAATGAATGAGCTTGAGGCTCTGGAAGAACGAGACTCCAACTCGGGAAATTCACAATGATAACCTAGGTTAATATCTAAAAAGTGCCTCAAACACTAGGGATACATCAAAAAAGGCCCTTAATATCTGTAGCGCACTGTTTCATGACATGGAAATTGTGTTCAAAGAAGATAGACACGATTTTGCTACTGGTTACTTTTATAACTCAGGGACAATGAGTTGTCGTTTTTGATAGAAGGCTGGTTAGGCCGTTAAACCGGAAGTGATGACCTCACTAAGGGAGAGGGGCCACGTAGGGAGGCCCTAGTGATCCCAGGTGATAATGATTGGGCCCAGGGAGTTGCTAGGAGTGATGACGTCATCGAGGTTAGTTTTGGTGTCAGGGTTAGAGAATTGGGCTTGGGGCTAGTGTTAGGGTTAGTATAAGAGTTCGGACTAGGTAGGGTTCAGGCTCAGGTTAGGGCTAGGTTTAGGGTTAGGATTAGAGGATTAGGGACAGGGTTAGGGTCTGGGTGTAGTAATATTGGGAATTCACAATGAATGAGCTTCAATCACTGGACAAATTGGAGTGTAGCACTGAGAATTTACATCTCCAGACTAGGGAAATATTTAGTAATGTGCTTCACACACTAGGAATACATATTCCAATAGACTGAATATCTGAACGTCACAATTTTGTCACTGCGAAATCTTGTTTAACAGCTGAGAACCGAGTGTGACACTGTTAACATTTATTTTTCCCGTCAAAAGGAGTTGGCGTTTTCGGGAAAATGAGTTGGTGAAACACTGAAAAATTCATTTTCCCAGAGCTGTAGAACAGGATGAAAGTCTTGAGAACAATATGAAATCAAAATGTCAGTTAGGCTATTGTTCCAAGTAGTGTTTTAATGTGCATTTACAAAGCCGGTATGACACCCGCGTTAAAATAAAAACTCTCAGAGCTCAAAACAACAGACCAGCGGGATGTGTCAGAGTGGCTCTTGAAGTCTTGGAATACGT
>JAJQQW010000219.1:10000-47046 GCA_025583905.1 Ia io | reverse complement strand
TGGAAGAAAAACCTGTTTGCCGAGGGGACTTCGAGGCTGGCAGAAAAGGTTGTGCTACCTTGCCGGGCTTTTCAACCCCACCTTTTCCCTCCTTGCGCCCCGCTGCCAAAACCGGTCATTGCACTACAAGCAGGTTCCCTGGGAAGCGGGGGGCTGTAGCAAAGGGGTGGGGACCAAACACCCGGCCCAAACGAGTGGGGGTGGCCGGGTAACTTTTCAGGGTGGGGGGACTTTTTGCCGAGGTGGAGCCAGGGGCGGGGCCCCACCGCGGGACCAAGCCTGCAGGGGGGCGCTTCCTCGGGGGGTGGGGCAGGGTGGGGCTCTGTGGGGGGCTGTGGTTTCCCAAGGATTTCATAGGGGTCCCACCAGGGGGGCAGGCCCCACCGCCCTTCCTCTGTTTTAAACCTTGGTTCAGGTGTTTAACCTTGGTGATCTCTTTCCATTAAATGGTTGAGGATCGCCAAGGTGGGACCTTTCTCTTTTCCCTTTCCGCCTTGGGCCAACGGGTGTTTCCTCCCTTTGGATTGTGGGGGTAGTTTTGGTGGTGGCGGGAGGGATACAAACCCTGGGAGGCGCTCCACTTTTGAAGGGAGTCAAAAAGGCCCCCGCCCGGGATCCCCTTTCCCCCTCCATTCCACGGTCCTTTCTTTACTCATCCCTCGCTCCATATGGGGGACTGGGGCCACACAGGAAATTAGCTTTTGGTTATCTATTTTAAACAGTTGGGCTTATTGCTTGCGGGGGTGACCAATTGTAAAAACGTGGCCCAGTGGGGGAAAAATATCCTTTAGGCATTTTCGACCCCAAGGGCAGGGGTGAGTTTCCATCTTTTTCATATGGGGATGGGGAGGGGGCGATTTTACTGGGGGGGGTGACCAGAGAGGTAAAGGGGAAACCTGGGCCCAGGGGGGTGGTTTCCCAAGAGGCTGGAAAAGGGGTTTTCAACTGGGGGACTTGTTAAACCTAAATAAATACCCAGGGGGACCCACGTTCTTGGAACCCATGCCTTGGCCCTCGGTTTCTCATGATATAATACCTTCCACTGTTTCTTCTCGCTCAGCTTTCCTGGGGGGGGGGCCAGGTTTGCCGTTATGCCAGGGGGCATTCTTTACTATTTGTTTAACACCTTTTTACTTCCTTTAGCAAATTTTCCCATTGGAAAAATAAAGTGTTGCACAAATCCCATTTTATTGGATAAGAAGGGGGGGACCGATGCTTCAGAGGGAGGTAAGGGGGGACCATTGTCAACTTTCAGGTTAAGTTAAAGGTCCAAGAAAAGGCTGTTTTGGTATTTTCAGGGGGGACCCTTGCTTCTCTTCACCGGGGCACACGGCATTCGTCTCTTCTTGAACAACTAGGGTCGTTTGTCCTCATGGGGATGTGGTGGGGTTCTTGTAAATGTGCCTGGAAACCCCATTCAAGCCCCTCCAAGGGGCCCCAGTGGGCCCTTTGCGGTTTTTCTGGTGCTGTTGTTCCCTTCTATTAACTCCCCCAACCTGGGGGCTGGTTGGGTCTTTTGACATTTTTGCCCTTCGCCCTCTAGTTATGTTCAAGGTTTTCTGTTAAATCCCTCTCACCTTTAAAAAATATATTAAAAAATAACCTTTCCCCCATATCTTCAAAGGGTTTCACCCTGTAATTCCTCATTTTTTCTAAAAAGGTATACCATTCGCTTCTTTGCCATTATAAAACTGGGTGATTACTCCGTTCCCTTCTTTCCAGGCTAAGGTTCAGAAAACCCCTTCATTGATTTCTGGGCCACCGTAAACCCATCTCCTGCAGCATATTTACGCCAACGAGGGGGGGGGTGGGGGGGGGGGGGGGGGGGGGGGGGGGGGGGGGGGGGGGGGGGGGGGGGGGGGGGGGGGGGGGGGGGGGGGGGGGGGGGGGGGGGGGGGGGGGGGGGGGGGGGGGGGGGGGGGGGGGGGGGGGGGGGGGGGGGGGGGGGGGGGAGGGGGGGGGGGGGGGGGGGGGGGGGGGGGGGGGGGGGGGGGGGGGGGGGGGTGGGGGGGGGGGGGGGGGGGGGGGGGGGGGGGGGGGGGGGGGGGGGGCCGGGGGGGGGGGGGTGGTGGGGGGGGGGGGGGGGGGGGGGGGGGGGGGGGGGGGGGGGGGGGGGGGGGGGGGGGGGGGGGGGGGGGGGGGGGGGGGGGGGGGGGGGGGGGGGGGGGGGGGGGGGGGGGGGGGGGGGGGGGGGGGGGGGGGGGGGGGGGGGGGGGGGGGGGGGGGGGGGGGGGGGGGGGGGGGGGGGGGGGGGGGGGGGGGGGGGGGGGGGGGGGGGGGGGGGGGGGGGGGGGGGGGGGGGGGGGGGGGGGGGGGGGGGGGGGGGGGGGGGGGGGGGGGGGGGGGGGGGGGGGGGGGGGGGGGGGGGGGGGGGGGGGGGGGGGGGGGGGGGGGGGGGGGGGGGGGGGGGGGGGGGGGGGGGGGGGGGGGGGGGGGGGGGGGGGGGGGGGGGGGGGGGGGGGGGGGGGGGGGGGGGGGGGGGGGGGGGGGGGGGGGGGGGGGGGGGGGGGGGGGGGGGGGGGGGGGGGGGGGGGGGGGGGGGGGGGGGGGGGGGGGGGGGGGGGGGGGGGGGGGGGGGGGGGGGGGGAGGGGGGGGTGGGGGTGGGAGCATTTTTTGGGGCTTTGGGGCCCAAGTAATTGTTCCACTGGGACTAAAAAATTGGCTGTTCTGTTTCACTGTGGCATTTTAAGGGGGGGGGGTACAGGGGCAATTCCTGTTCTGATTAGCTAGGGAGCATTTTATTTGGGCAATCCCCCAGGGGGGGAAAGGCAAAAAGGGGGGAAAAATTGGCCCCCTTTTGAAAAACATTTAAAGGGTGCTTCTTTTTTTCTGGGGCCTTTAAAATTTTCCCGTTGGAAAAGAAAATTTTTATTTTTTTGGTTTTCTTGAAAAAAAAAAAAGGGGTTTGGCTCACCCAAACGGGGGGTTTTTTGCAGGGCCCCCCAAAAGGCCCCGGTCAAAATTTGCACATTACCCCTTGATACCATGTTTGGATGCCCATGTAGGGGAGATGGTGCCCATTTTGGCAAAATAAAGTTTTTGTTTTTTGGGCCGTTGTTCTTTGGCCGGACGCATCTTGGTAAACAGTATGACTGGGGGGGGGGGCCTGCAGAAGGTAACCCGGGGGGGGTTCCCGGGGAAAAAAAATGTTTCCCCCATTATTTCGGGAAAGTTCCCCCCCAAGTGGGTAGGGGGCCTCTCCCCCCGAAAGACCCCCTTTTTTGCCCCAGGTTTTCCTGTGTGGGGTTTTGGTTTCTCTTTTTTTTTTTGGGGGAAAGGGGGGGTAAAAAAAAAATTAAATTTTCCCCGGGGGGAAACCGGGGGTTTTCTGGGCCCCACCCTTTTCCCCCCTGCAGTTTTCCCCCCCGGGGCCCAAAACACCCCTTTTTCTCCCCGGGGGGGTGGGCGGGCTGTAAACCCAGGGTCACTTTTAAAAAGGGGGTAAATTTTTAACTTTTTTCCCCATGGCTTTTTGGGAAAAACTAGGAAAAAGGCCCCAGTTTTAAATTTAAAAAAGGAAAAGGGGCAAAACCCATTTTGGTTCCTTTAGGAGGGTGGAAAAAAGGTTTTTTTTCCCCCTAGGACAGGCACCCAAGTTTGTTCAGCCGCGGGGCAGGGGGGGAAAAGGGGCCCGCCCCTTTGAGGGGGGGTTTTGGGGGCTTAAGGGATTTTTGGAGGGGGGAAAACCCTAAATCCCCCCTTTAAATTTTGTGGGCGTGTTGCTTTTTTTCTTCATAAGGGGGGGTTTGGCCCGGGAATTCACGGGGGGAAGGTGGGCCCAGCCCCAGGGAAAAAGGGAAAAATTAAAAGGAGGGAAAAGGGAAACTTCCGGGGAACCCTGAGGAACAAATTTTCGAAAAGGGACTTAAATTTGGGCGTGGGCCAATCTTTTTGTTTCCCAGGAAGGGTAAGCGGGGGCTGGCAATTCTCTCCTGCATTGGAGAGCCAAGCCATAAAGCGGGGGGTCGTTGCAGTGACTAACATTTGGCGTTCATTTTTGAACACAGATACTCCTAGTTAAAATGTCGTCCTTCAGACTTGGCATCGCCTTCCCTCCGCCCCCGTGGGATAGTTAGGGGGAAGACCCTATGAATAACACATTCAAATAGTTTGTGTTAGAAGGAGTACACTAGCCTTTACTTACAGCACGTCCTTTAATGAATTCGAATATAGACATCCTGCTTTTTTCCCTACCTTATATTTTCCCGCCCCTGCCAAGTTTCTCAGAAAATTGCGATAGCTATATTTATGTTATATATTCAAAATGTAGGTAAAAAGACCAAAGGCCAGAACCTCCCATTCTTGTAGGGTACCCTAGTAGCTGATAACAGGGCAAGGAAAAGCCAGAGCATATGAAAACATGCATACGAAATCCCATGGTATTCATGGACAACTATATTCAAAAGAATACACATTCTGGGAGCAACGCTTTAAATTTTCGTTATAAGGGAATACAATCTACTGAACATAATGCCAGAGGCCTAATTCTTGAGAGCTGCAAGCTTCCCTAGCGCGGTAGGCGACCAGTCACCGAGCAGGATGCCCATTCGTGAGAATGCAGGGCAGGTGCAGCGACGCCAGTCCTCGCTGCAGACGAAAACACGCATCCCCCCGACCCAAGGGAATGATTCATGACGATCCACACGGTCCTGCCTTTTTTAGCCAACTTCCCATCCAAAGAATTCAAAATCTGTTCGCCAGGTGAGACTGCCTTCTTAACCCTCATGCTCTCTCATCCATGAGACCTTTCTCCTGTAAGCTCTCCTGGTTTTGAACTATCCATCACCAGGTTCAGGAAGGAATTGTAGTGCTCTGCATTCCGGGGCCTTTTACCTTCACACAAAGTTTCCATACGCCCTGGGCTCTCCGTCGCATCTGACAGTAGTCTTGCCCTGGAAACCTTAAGAACCGCGGTGCAGCTTAGGGGAGATGGCGGGAACATCTCTTGTATCAGTAGGAACCATCGGATCTCGGGACTTAATATCGTTTCAGACGGCTGTTTCAAGAAGCTACGTTGATTTGAAAACCCTGTGCCGTGGGGCCAGCACAGGCCAAGGGATCGGCGACCTGGAGGGAGGGCTGGTTGAATGGAATGAAGAAAAAGACAAGAATAAGGCTGGGTCAGTGTGGATCTTCTGTGCGCTTGTGCTGAGTTGCCTACAGAACAGATCCAGACTGCACAGCGATGCTTTATTTATAGTCATGGTGGCAAACAAGGAAATTTACAGTGTTCTTGTTCTTGTTGAATTTCACTTATTTTGGCAGCACATTGCTGCCGCCACCCACATTCCCATAGTGGGCTACCCATGGGAAAGATCTAGGGATCAGTCACAAGCACAAGCTTAATTTAATGCATAAGAGGACTGTGCCCACTAAGCGGTGACTGTTTTTTCGGCGACTTTCGGCCACAGGTCAAGGTCTCTGAGGATTTTACCCTATAACCGCTCCCTACAAACCCAATCATTTTTTTCCCCCATTAAAAATACTATAAAATTTGAATTAAATTCATGTTGATCGACCGATCCCAAATGATATCCGTTTTAAAAAAAAAAAACCTTTCTGTAAAGTATCTAAGAATTAAGTACTGGTTGTAATCTATACACAAACACTCTTTTCTTACATTTGTATCGAACCAGCCCCTAGCGGGCCTTAAATTCACTTTCAGCACTTCCTTCCAGGGTTATCTTCAAGAGATCAGATGTAGCATCTTCGTTTTTTTCACATGTCACCTGCTGGCCACTGACATGCTGTCAACCAGGGGGTTAACGGTGTCTTTCCCTTTAGTCCAAATCAACAATTTTCTGGCCTCTCCAATTGCCTGTCATCAGTTTTGTGAGCACTGTTCATACCCTTATAAGGCAACATCAGCATTCGTTGATTAGCCTTATTTAGCGTTTTAAAATTGAACCTAACGCATGCCATTTCAATTCAACAGCAAAAAAAAGAAAAGCCACCACACACACATAAAGCCATAAAAACCCACATAAAATATCCCATGCACGGCACATTTCCTGAGATGTTAGATGTGTTGATGTTTAGCAAGTAAAACTACTCCCACTCGCGCCATGTCTCTCCATTTAGATGTATGACCTGAGAACACTTTCTGTCATTCTGCGAGAGTATCACAGCGTGAGAGTTATCCAGGTCTCGAATTAACATTTGGTCAAAACATAATTGGTTCAAGTATGGAGATAAACAAGAACTGAGGTTTAGACTGTATGTTACGTATTTCTGCCAGGACACCTAATACAAAACAGTCTTGACGAAAACCGCTTGTGGAAAGGCTGTCAGAAGAGTTACAGTGACGCGATGCTGAGGTGGGGATATAAAGCTGGGCATTGTTTCAGCTCTGCAGCAGAGAAAATCCCGCCAGGGGCCATCGGCGTCGCCGTGGACGCACGTTTACCCGCCATCACGGCAGAACTCGTAGGAGAAGCCCTGTGGGAATCATTGTACATTTAGCTCTTAACATTGGGGTGTATAAATATGTAGTACATTAAGCTACATGGCACAGAGACCCTCAGTTAAAGCGTTTAGTATTGAGGAGAAGTTTTTTCCCGTGGTGGGCTGGGCGGTGCATTGGCTTGGAGTAAAGTGGTCCTGGGGGGTTTACAAGTTCTAGCTCCACCAAAGCTTGGGGACCTTCCACCAACCGGTAGCGGCGTCCTCCCCTTTCTGGAAACAGGGATCATATCCTCTCCTTCCTAGTCACGATGGATAGAATTAGACTTAAGGATGGGAGGGGGGGTAAGAAGGACAAAAAATACGTGAATGTGATCTTCCCCTTCCCCCACCTGCATTTATGTGGACTGGACTAAGTGTAGCACATGGATGTTATTGGTTACACCGCACAGCATTGTAGAAGGCATCTTAAGCTTTTAGCCATATACTGGCTCTGTCATCACGCATATCTTGACCAGGGTGTTTATGGGGAAGTTTTCTAATCATTTTGAGGTTTTCCTTTTCCCACACCATGTACAATATGGGAGATTAATAATGAAATGCACTATGAACCCTCTCATTTATAATCTAAATAAAGCGCACACAAGGCACTATATATGAGTGGCACACACCCCCTGCTCACGGTTTAAAGTGTTCATTGTTTTGAAGAGGGTTGAGGATGGAAATGGGGTGCTGGTTAATCTAACTTGCCAACCCACCTTATTTAGCCTATGACTTATTCTCACCGAGCTGGCTTCAGGAGTCCATTCCCAGCGTGCTCCATAGTTCACCCTGATTTGACTTGGAGGGCTCATCTCTCAAGGAATGGGGCACTCCTACACCCCAAAAATAACTGCCAATAATTATCATTAATTATCTTATAAATTATCACTATATGACCTATGTGGCGGAAGGAAAGACTCCTGATAGATTTGTCTACAGGTGGAATTTGAAAACCTGAGATTCCAACAGAGGCAGAATAGTATTACGGCGTAGCAACGGCCCCCTACACTACCTGCCGTTTAATCCCTAACCTGGCTATTCAGACATGAATCCCGGCCCCTGGCCCTCCTGCAAGGGGGTTCCGGACTGCCTGGTAGCCATGTCCTAGTAGGACAGGACTTGTCCCTGAGGGTGTTTTTTTTCTAATCTGGTGAATTGTGTAGGGCCTAAGAGATTTCATCCTGAGCAGGGCCGTCTAGGTTTACAGGAGCACTGTCCTTTTTCACTAAACAGAACATAAAGGATAGCAGGGACGGCAGTCTATATTCGGGGAGGGAGGGTCACCTGGTTATAACTCTGAGTGCCTGGACATCTTTGGATGGATTTCTCCCTCCAGAAGGTAAAGCAGCATTAACTTAAGGGGCGATTAGGAGCCTTTTCTTTTAATCTTTGTTCCATAATTTTTTATACAAAAAAAAAGTTCTAGGCAAGAGACATTGTCCATCTCCAGCCCTCAGTACATTGACATCTAGTCCAGGCCTGCCGTCCCTGCCCCTGATTACCCTGGACCGACATAAACGCAAGACCACGCTCCCTATTGCTGTATCCGGCGAGTGAGTGCCTCAGGGGCCCCGTCTTCCCCTCGCCTTCCCACACAGTGGAAACCTGGGCAAGCCCCAGGGGATAATGCCTAATAACATAAATACACTGCCTGACTGTGAACCAGGGGCCACACTCACAGTACCTGAGTGGCTGCTGTTCGCTGTTTAGTATGTGGAGCCCATATTCCTTCCAACGAGTTGTCCTGGGGAAGGAGGAGTGCGGAGCACACCAACCCAACCACAGTTAATGAGATCGCTATGATTTTTAGGCGTAGAAAGCAACCACGGTATGAGGATGCCAGGGCGGTCTCTTGAGTGGGACCCAGGTTAGGGGCACGCTCCCACCTACTCTTGGGTCTGTTTATCTCCGCAGGATTCATTCTTGGGAATGCGCCTCATGCAAGCTCTCCGGGAAGGGGGGCGCAGGCATTGCGGGGCAATGTTTTTCTCCTGGGTACTATGTGAGGGAGCGCTGCTTGTCTTCTTCCCCATGGTCCGTGGGGCCAAGGGAGTCAAGGTCCAGCCTCTGCTGCCCCATTTGGTGGAACATCCAGGGAGGCAGGAGGAGGCAGCTTGCTGGCTTCAGACTTGGAGTTAGTTATGAGATCAGGCGAATTGGTCATGCAATATTTGAAAACACTTTCTGCACATTTTGATTATTCAAAGCAGGAGCCCATGCATCTCAGCTGGGCACTTGTCCTTTGTCCTCTATATTCAACGTTGTCTTGCTGTATCGACAAGTTTCGGTGAAGGGGGGGCGGGGACTGACGATCTCGAATCAGTTTAAAGTGCACTGGCACTCCCGCACTAGAGAGCGGCTTGACTGTGAGTACAATCAGGCGCGCGGGCACGAGACGCGGTCCAGTGGTAAGCCTCGCCCTCTGGCTGCCTGCAGGTTGTGTTACCTGGGCCAGAAGGAGCCTGATCCAGGGACTTGACGATGGGGCACCGGATCAAAGGAGGGACTATGACAAGGAGCACGTGAGGAACCATCCCGCAGGTGCGCTCTGAGAACCATCCCTTGTTCGGTTGTTGAGTTGGGATGTTTATTTGCATTATGTGTGGTTAGCTCCCTGGAGAGGGGGCCGCGACCAAGCTCCACCTCTGCATGTGGGGTTCATGGGTATCCTGCTCCTTGGAATTAAGAGGCAGAGATGACAAGGCCCAGGGCGCGTGGGGTGAACGTCCGCCCCGACAGCGCTGTGCCTTGGCCCCGGGGGGGCGGATACTATTCACACCACCCACTGTGGAGATCATGGAGTGCCCACCAGGAGTCCAAAGCAGTGGAGGCGCCCCCTGTCCTGCCCCAAGATGAGCCATGTGGGCATGGTTGATAGCCGTATTCTGGTGACCCTTGTTTGGCAGATGGGCAGCCGCAGGGAAGTCCGAGTGGTCAGAGCCCAGGATTGATCCCTGGCGCTATACCCACGATTCTCCCTGAGTGGTATGAATCAAGGGCAGGCGTATGAGCTCTAACTGGGAAAATATTCTGTGCCTTTTGATCTTTCTAATCTCGCTTTTCTTGTTAATTTTCTGACTGTGTTTCTCGGGGGGTGTGGGTAGGTGTGTGGGGTAGTGGGGGGGGTGGGTTGGGATTAGTAGTAAGAAAATTGGAAAGGAAATTACATCTGAAACATACTGATTGTCTTGTGGCTTGCTCTATGGCAGTAACCTTTCGAACCTAAGGGCGTCGCACGCCAGGCCCACAATCAGGAGAAGTGAAGACTGCGTGGGGGGTGTCCCGCACTGCCTCACCCTGCGGGGCCAGCGGCAGTCTGCTCATCGTAGGCCAGCTGCCAGGTAACACGGGGCCCTCTTACCTGTTTGCCCTGTGATCTGATGTGGTCAGAAAAACCTGACGTTCCTGCTCCTTCTTTTGACAGCTCCCGAGAGTCCGAGATGGAGAAGTGTGTTGAGGACATACAGAAGAGGCCATTGAATTGGCATGGGAGAAGAGCAGCGGGAGGCCCCTACTCCCCATTCCTCCCAGCAGCCCCACCTAGACAACAGTAAGTGTGGAGGGAAGTCCTTACCGGGGTTCGTGGTCAGGCAGGGCCCTACCCTGCGCCCGAAGGAATTAGTTGAGGGACGTGGCAGCCCTGGCTTCAGTGGGTGAGGGCAGGCCTATTCACATGAAGTCATCTTGAACCTGGTGGCCTCAGATCCTGGGACTGACATTCCGTATTTAAAAAGTTAAAGCTATAAAATCAAGGAAATTTGGCGGGGGGGGGGGTGGGCCATTTCCTAAAAATATAAAAATCCTTAATAGTGATGAGGCAGGTAAGGCATCTATTTCGTGAGGCTCAGCATTTGCACTTGTTCATACAGGCAATGCTGACCGAGCCAGGGAGATAAAGCAGCCATGCCCCATGGCTGGGCAAGCAGCGCCGCAGAGCCCAGATGTGCTGGGTGTGCCCACTCAGAAGGGGGGAAAGGAGACCCTGACCAGCAGTGGCTGCTATGTGACTTTCCTGCTTGCAGGATAGTGGCTGCACATTTGGGGGCCGTCCGGGTGCACAATCAGCTAGAGTGGTCCCCCTAACCATCCAGTCCCGTATATCAGGCTGCCTGAGGGGGGTCAGGATAAGGGCCCTCCCGGGTGAGCAGAGATCAGGCAGCCCTCGGGCCTTTTGTGGCCACACCCACAGGAGTCCCCCATTAGTGAGAGCCACCAGTTTGGCCGGACCAGGAGTCCGCGGACGACCTCTAGACGGCCTCCCTGCGACCTCGCTGGAGCGCCAGGGGCCCCCCACCTCGGCAACAACCATTGTGCTACAGTGGCTGGCGACCTTTGCATTAACCTGGACGGCAACACGGGACGACCAGCGTCCTACCATGGTGACTTCAGCGTGTGCCGAGGAGGTACCCCGCCGGACCCTTGCGGAGAAATCCAATGTGAGGCTGGATCGTGAACCTGGACCGTGAACCCCTAGGGGTGAGGTGGGGGTAGTCAATTGCTGCGATCATCGCATTAGCATATTTAGTGCTGCGACCCTCTTCTCAGGTGAATGCGGAATGCAACCCTGATGATGTCCCGGGCCTGGCGTAGTCTCTTGGCCTTCTTCCGTCCCACAGTGGCTTTGTTCTCTGGCCATCTTCCATCGACCCAGTTTTCCTTTCCTCTCACGAGTCAGCTGAGGGGGGCAGGGGCTGTGGTGCATTACCATGTGTCCGCGGGGCCACAAAGGCAGAGAATACGGCCCCAGTGGGCAGCAGATAGAGTGCCCCCCCTGGGCGGCCGAGTTGGCACGCCTAGAGCAGGGGCCAAACCTCCAACACACACCAGAAATGGGTGCAAGGCGGGAGCAGAAGGGTCAAAAAGCTGACCCCCGGCCAGGGGGCCCTGCGCGTCACTAGGCCTCCCGGGGCTCTGGAGTTTGTCCTGATTAGGCTTTGGTGGATGGGGCCCCCCCAGATTGTGGACTGCAGGCCTTCCCAGGAGTCCTCCAAACCCTCTATTCCCCACGTAGGCCCTCTAAGTCTCAGGCCCATAATCCCTACCCTTTCAGGAAAACGGCCACCCACCCAGCTAGCTCTGAAGGACCGTCCAAGTTCCCTTCTGTCCCGCTGGCAGCAGAACCTGTGACCTGAGGCGGGTTCTGATGAAGTGTCTGATGGAGGTGCCGTGTTGTTGGTGTTGGAATGGGGTCATGTTACACCATATACATCAGCCAAGTATCTGGGTGTCTGTGGCGAGGAGCGCCCAGGGGCCCCAACGTGCCGGGAATGCTGTATGGTAGACCGCACAGGATTATCTTACTAAAGCCTGAGAGCTGTCTGAATTGTCCTAAAGAGATCTGTCTGGCTCAATGTCCCCGTCAGAGACTGAGAGCCGTAGAGAGCAGCGGTGTGTATTGACACTTATGAACCGCATTATTTTGGGGGTGAGAGTGTCACACATCCCATGGACGGGGTGGAAGGTACTGCAGGGATTGCTGAAGACTGTTTTTCTGGAAGGATGTGGCCGTATACATTGCTACTGAGGTCAATGTACCGTGGGATGCAGCTGATTTCGAGTTTTAGCCTGCTAGTTGTCCTCAACCCATAACTGCTTACGGAAGACAACCTCAAGGGACACTCAGAGCTCCCCGGGGGGCCGATGTGGCAGGAACATTGCTTCTCCCACGCCCGCCCGAGGCGGGCTGCCCCTTCCCCGGCACAGGACCTCTGTGCTCAGCTTCTCCCTCCCTGTCCACTCTGTGTGTGCCAGCGGAGATGTCCACCCAGGTGGACGGGGATCTTTCCCCTCAAGAGGAGTGGGGAAGACCCGTAACCGATTCTGGTGGGAAACACCTGATCGACCACCGCCAGTCCAGTGTCAAGCTGGTGGAGTGCAGCACATGAGGGGGGCTCTTCTCTGTGCTGCCTGCTCCCACCACCCTCTCCGTGAGGTGAGGTAGGTAGTTGAGGCTGTCAAGGTGTGGGCCTCTAGGCTCAAAAAAACGATCTTAACCCGCCGAGTGCCACCGTATAGTGTTCATGGGTCAGGACTGACATGGCAGTAAACCCCACGACGCAGGATAGGTCACTGGGTGTTAACATGGGGTTGCGTGGGTGGTGGATTGAGTCCCAGAATCGCTTCCCCACGGGGCCAGTCTCTTTGGCAGGGTGGCCCGTGCCACGCAGTGCTGGGCCGCCGTCGTCTTTTGTCGCGTTGAAGGTTTGGGGTTAAGCGAGTGTTTGGTCGCGTCTGTGTGAGTCTACAGACCGATTTCAGCATGACTGCAGGGCCCACAGCCAAATCCTGGCCCAGCGCGTGGTTGCTTACCAGGTCTTCATTCCCCATGAGGCCAAGCACGGTTTTTTATTTCTTGAGATGGCTATAGCAAATGCAGAGTATCTTGATTTTTGGCCTCTTGGTCTGAAAGGCCTCAAAAATATTACTCTGTGTCCCTTTTGGAAAGTTTGCCAAGAAAGCCATATATGAGGTCATGAAAGCCACCCCTGGTGTTGTTTTAAGGAGTTGCAAGAAATGCAGAGATCACAACACACGGGCAATTGACTCATTCTGACAGCGGGCAAATACCCCTCCCCTTGCCAGATTCCTCCTTCCCCCAGGCGCGATACCTGTCACTGTGTGGTCGCACGCATGGGCTCACTTTGGGTGGCCAGATGCATGCCCCACCCCGGCTAGACGGGCGAGCTCCCTTCTTCCAGCCCGGGCCTCTGCCGTCCTGGGCATTAGAAGGAAGCAAGCGAGCTCCTTCCCATCGGCTCTCCGCGGGCCCTCAATCCCCCAGGGTGTCGTCCTGGAGGACTCACATAGGTAAATGAGTAACACTGTGAGGTTTGGTGACACCACAAAGATGAGGGCTTATGAGCAAGTTCTGTGGCCAAGCCAGCGGGGCACTGGGGGTTCACGGCAGGGGCTGTGGATGACCAACAGCAAACTCGCCTTTCGAGAGAGGGGACGGGAGGCGAAAATGATCGTTAAGAACTGACAATAGAGGCAGCATAGATCGCCGGAGGATCTGGATAGCAGATGTGAGGATCAGAATGGAAGGACAGCACAGAGGTGGGAGTCAGGTGGGCGGGGATCCGTATAGGTTGGTGCTGTATGGCTGGCCACCGAATATCTTCTAAACACTGCTGGGAGGGCAGTGTTCCAAAGCAGGTTTTGGCTCCTGCTAGAGGCCCTTGGGAGGGTCTGCTCGCATGCCTTCTCGGACTTTTGGATGATGAGACCGTCAACCCATGGTGTTCCAAGTCTTTGGACGCTATCACTCAGACCTCAACCTCCTCTCACTTGGGGCAGTAATGGCTGTATGTCTGCGTTTAAATGTCGTTCCTCTCCGTATAAGGTGACACAGAGAAGGCCTGGTGGCAACGAGGGAAATATCAAGCATGGGTAGGGTTCCGTAGGCCTGGCTGGCAAACAGGGTGGCCTATTCTTGGGTGACCAGGGCGGGGCAATTGGGTGGACCCATGCTAGACCTGGCATGGCGCAGGGCCAGCTCAGCCGGCCCTGCCCCCACCTTCCTGTCACCTGTCATCCAAAAGAGATGGGTGGCCCCCCCACTGGCACCACCCTGGCCTTGGGGCCTGGGAGCAGCGTCTCTGCATTGTAGCATAGCCCCCTGGTGGTCAGTGGCATGTCATATAGGAGTCCAGTGGTTTGACCAGCAACATTCCACAGTTTTGGGTCCCATTTGCATATCAGCAGGCTTTTCATTATATATGGATTAGTTAATCCAGAAATGAGACCCCCCGTCCCCCCGCCTCCCGTATGACTCTCCTCTTATATAAAACTTGCCTAACATCATGCAAAGGCCTGGTTTCCAAATAAGATCAACCATCCACAGGTATCAGGACTTTGGAGTTGAGCATGGGACATTATACTCAACATGGACTTGAGGCAGTTTGGAAGGCCATTGAGGAGAGGGGAGAGAGTGCCACTGTCGAATAGCTAGTCAAGGAACAATGGGGGAGCCGGAGCGCGAGCTCTGGGCCGTGATGGAGACTGGTTCCTGACCTACAGGCAGTCATCCTAGAGACCAGAAGGGTGGCGCGCCTGTGTCCAGAGAGCTCAGGGCCTCAGGTGAGGGCATAGAGCAGAGGCAGAAACGTACTGGAGGCAGTTATCATTTCAGGTGGCCTTTGGATGGCTAGGCCCTGGAATGGTTAAGAACACCTAGGGCTATTACTGCAGTTTATAAGCCTTTCGATGTTCCAGAAAGGACTGACGATAGTGGCAGCTAGAGTGATTCACTTGAACCTGGCCTCAATTCCATGTGTATACCACACAGGTGGGGGCTGGCATTCACACCACAGATAATAGGCATCTGAGAGAAAGATCTTTCAGGACTGTCTGGGGGGAATAGGATTCCATGCATAACACACGAGGATTAGTAAAGAAAAGAACGTGTGCTGATCCACGGGCTCCCTCCAGTGTGATGCACTGAGGATGTTGCAGGCAGCACCTACCGACCCCAACTCTGGTTGTGCCATCACCTGCTGGGAACCCAGGGCACCAGCGCGTCTATCTTGGTTGGTCCTTTCATTCCATTGGGAGTGCTGGCAATGCAGACGAGGGGAGATAAACACCTCCCCTCGCCTTCTGGTAGCACAATCCCCTTCAGTTCAGTCTACGTCCAGGTCCACAGGAGCGAGCCTGACTTCCATGTGGTCCTGTCAGCCTGGATTTACTTCATTCCTGTCTCCCCCTCAATATTGACAACTAGAGGGTGGCAAACAACATCTAAACCTTTCGTCTAAACTCCCGCCTTAAGTGGGTACTGCAAAAATGTTTATTGGTTTAGGAGATACGAAGATTATGCTGTATAAGTTCTGCCAAAGTGGATATTAAGTAGACTCATATAGCTTTATTATTACGCATCAGTTAATAGTGGCAGACTGGGCCATGTGACCTACTCGTGAAGTGAATGACTCAATATCAGGGATCATATTCACAAAGCTGATGATCCACCCCACCATGATCCTTAGCCGTTGAGTCTCCCTGGGTAATTGAGGCTTGACATCAAGGTACGTGTGACATCCCTTCTCGGTTGGTCCTCTTCACAGGGCAATGACGAGGGGGTAGGTGAGAGCCCATTGAGGGACAGTGCATCCTTCTGCGCGGTGGAAGTCCGCCTCGTCTGCTCTGGAAATTTCACAGAGCACAACGCTGTGTGGTCACAGGGGCTACCAACATGCCCTGCCAGTTTATAGCCTCTTCCTTTAGCTCCTGGGGAGAAGGTCATCTCTCCCAAAAGCCAGTGTATCTTCTGCCTGGGTCCACTAGATGGCAGCCAAGGGTGAGTAGCGTAGTGCTGCGTATGAGAGGGGTTCTCAAGTGATGCTCCTGGTGTGAGGGTGTGTTGGATCCCTGCCTATGGCTTGCCATAACAAGTCACAGCCAATTGGAGTGGCTTAAATTGAACGAGATTTGTGTCATGGACTCTGGACATCTAGGTGTCGAAGAGGGGCCAGCTCCATCTAAAACTTGTAAGGAGGATCCCTCCTTGACTCTTCCCCCTTTGTGTGGTTTGCTGGCCATGGTGTTGACCTTTCTCTCTGCTCGACATAGAGACATCAGCCATGTGGGACAAAGGATCCTTGCCCTTGCTTCCTTACAGTTGCTACTTAATTATAGTCTTTGAGACCTTTATGCCAAGGCCGGACATTCTGGAGGTCTGGGCTGAGGGTTAGCACATTCTTTATTGGGAGAAGAAGGGGACATAATTCAACGCCATAATAGGTGACAAAAAGATTAAACTGGCACATCATTGTGGCGGGCCACCTACCATGGGAGAAATGGCCACTGTCCGTCTCAGGAAGCCCCCCTAGGACGTGAGGAGACTGTATGTCCTTCTTTCCAGCAGGGCCCATGGTGGTGTGTGGCCCCCACCATTGCGCCTTACAGGCCGCACTTGTCTTTCAGAATCAGCAGTCCTGGGAAACCTGCTGAGTGGAAGATTCACCAAATCAGCAACGGGTGGCAGAGCTTGTGGAGTGGTTGGTGTTTCACAAACTACCATGCCTGTTCTTCTATACGTTCTACACCATGGTATGACTCTGCTCCCCGTTTCCTCGTCCCCTGGTCCTGTCCACCCTGACATTGCAGGGGCCCTGTAGCCCTGTGGATCGAGGTGTCATTTAGTGTGGCAGGGCTGGGAGGGCCTTAGGGACATCCCAAGCAACCACACCCACCGCCCTACGGAGCATTGGGCATGATGAGTCTAAAGCAGCCAGCTGTTGGGGGGGGGGGTCAACAAGAAGGCCGCGCGCGATGAGACCCTCCACTCCGGGGAGGCAAGACAATCATTGGCTTAGGGCAAAACCTGGTGCTGTATGGTTGGAGGAGAGGGCAGCGACTGAATGATGGGCCTGTGGTCAATGTGGCTAGGAATGCACTCGCAGGGGCCCACATGAGGGCACTGGCTCCATAGGAGGACCAAAGTGCCGAGGACTCGTCTCCCAGAGCTGCTGGTATTTGGAGGGTAAGTAGGGCTGTTCAGCCACCTGTCCAATGGCCACCTTTCCGGTTAGCCTTTCCCAGGACAATCAATCGCCCCTGGGCGCGAGCCTGCCCCTGTGGGCTTGGCTACTTCGCTCACCATATCCCTCTGATCTGAGGGATTTCCACAAGACTACTGTTCAAGGGTTAACTGGGCACTTCAAGTCCTCGACGTGTACTACTTCCGGCGGCCGAAAGGTGAAAAGCACTTTTGAAAGGTAAATGTCCCCGGTTGCTGGCAGAAAAATGGGCCCCTCAATCTCTTAAACAATAGGATTCTTTCTCCCAGCAAAAGCTGTTAGGGAGACGCCACTGATGGGGGCATTCTCCCAAACCCTAGGCAGGTGGGCTGATGATAAATCGTGGTGGTGGGGTGGTTCAGCAAAGATATATAAAAGGGGGGGCACCAAGTAACCTTCCTGCTCCCAGAGAAACATTCTCCATCCCTTAACCTGCTAGTTCTGGGTAACACTACACCCTTTTAAATCACTAACGTGAGTGTCAATCATATCCTGTGTGCTTCTGGAAGGCTGTGTTATTCGGGCTTTACATTCCAGAATGGGCTGTGGTTCAAAGTCGCTAAGTATCTGGTTCCAAAGAACCCACATGAGCCAGTATAGGCGTAAGATCCTAAGTGCCTACTCATTGAGTTACCTTAATAGGAGTAGACTACCGCCCTGTCACGATAGCCCGACCCACCATTGATTGAAACGCAATGTGCTATCAGTTCTGTTCGCAACAATATGATCACGTAGGGGAAAAGTTTCAGGGCCCTGCCTGGAAACGTGCGCGGGCCCTGGAGAGAGACTGTGTAAGCATCTAGTCATGGGTGAAGCCAACCACCCCTGGTGTCCACAGGGCAGCGGGGGTCCCCTTCACACCTGCCATTCTCCACCACCACCTACTGGGACACTGGCCCGCACAACGGGTTTCTTCTATATCGGTGGGCTGGCTCTTGTGCAGTGGGCGATCCGTCCCTAGTAAAAGAGAGCGGTCACAGGTGGCTACAAACTCGGGGACTCACCGGTCCTATCAAACTCCCGACAGCAGTGCAGCCTCTGAGCTGTACTGCTTGAGCAGTGCACGGGCGGGGGCATAGGGCACTTCTCTACTTGATCTCTGGGCTTAGACAAATGTATCCACGATGTGGATCGTTTGTATTGATGAAATGTACCAATCGTCACTATTGTGGCAAGGATAGAGGCCAGCCTTCATCCTAGTGGTGAGACCCTAAAAAGTACGTACGATATACCGACCTGAATGGTCGCAGAAGCCCATTAAAGCTACCATGAAGGGCAAGAAGCTCGGACTACCATGTTTCTCCTGGGGTACAGCCTGAGCACCGCCTACATTTTAGACCAACGTGATATCTTTGTTAGGGGTCCATGGCTGTGTGGCACAGGGCAGGTGTCTTTATAATGGCAGCACCAGCCTGGCCGGCTACCGCCCCTCGAATGTCAGTTGCTCTCCCTCGCATAGTGACAATCCGTGCAGGCGGCCTCCAGAATACGCCAGTGTCCCCCGGGGGTAATCTGAAAACTGAATCCGTGTCCCACACGTAGCAGCAAACACATGAGAACGCCAGTCCCAATGGACGTCCAGCGACTGATGCCGCCTCGAGTGATCCGACGGACATTGGTTATACGAACAGAGCGTATCGATTTCCCAAACTGGCAGCCAGGCGCCGACCTCACCACTCAACTGGCTCTAAAGAGATGGTCTGCCACATCATGGCGAAGGCACTCTGGAAATAAAGAAGGGTACCCGGAGGTTCAAAGCCATCTCACTCAGACTGAGGAACACGCTGAAGGCACCTAAAACCCTAGCTTTACTATTCCGGGGTGCTGAATAGTTTCATTTAAGAACTCACCTGCTAACATGGCAGATTACAAATCAGAACTTCATAGACGGTGTCGTTTGGAGTACAAGAGAGCTGGCCCTTGACAGCGTGTTTGCTTATTCTCCTTGCACTATGTGGATGGAGGTGATCTGTCCTGAAGTGCCACCACCGACAGCGGCGGCCTTCACGGTCCCACTGTCTCTGAGTCACAAAGAATCCCATGTGTAGACTGATGGCCGGGACGCCGTCAGTCTGGCTCAGCCGAGGCAAGCTTCCTGGCACCGTTCTCTGTCATGAAGGCCTAGAAAAACGAAGCTGTTCTTGGAAAACAAACATGGTTTATACAGCCTCTCTCACCTGTCTCTGCAGACAACCATTTCTAACCTTGTCCTCCACTGTTCATGTTCCCATCTGAACAGAAGTGGCTCCCTACCGGGGGTCCCAATGCTAGGAGGCATTTTCCTTTCTGTTCTAGTCCCTTGACGGGCTGTTTTTTACTTGTGCCATTGTATTAAAGGCCTTGTCATTAATATATGTTGGCCAAATGAGCAATTCTCCTCCACGACGCACCTTAAAGCCAGGTATACAAACACATCCGTTTGACCAAAAGCCAGGGCAAGTGCTCTTATCTCCTCCTCTTTCTAGGCTGCTGCATTGTTACGAAATACGGATTCTCGCCAGTGTTTTGGCAACACACGTGGCACAGTCTTATAGGCAAATGAATCAGGTTTCAAGATTTCGCTCTTTTGTGTTCAATCTTTCTACTTTATATAATAATAGGAAGTTACTTCCTTTACTCCTTTGATTAGAAGTGCGATTCGCCAGCACACTACGAGGCCACTCTGGGGATGCTCTTGCTCCAGGTGAGACGCTGGCTGTCCCAGACGTACTTCCTGTGGTCAAGCTGACCAAATTGTTCAAGGTGATGACTATTAAGCGAACTTTAGCAGGTTGTTTTATACCTGCTAAGAGAAGCAACATCCAGGGTGCGATGACTAGACGGTGTGCACAGTACTATGTGAGTGAGTGGTATAGTACACATGTGGGCCCGATAATAGAGCATGTTGGGTAGATTATAGGCCTGTCTAGTTTCACAAAAGTCATTGTGAAACCTTGATATGTCAGATAAGTCCGAGGGAGCCAATATTATAGATTCCGGTTATGGAATAGTGATAAGCTTCCCTCCGTGGTGTAGAAAGCATCCCTACGTACGGATGGTGCTTGAGGGTCCCCAGGCACCATCGACATACCTACAATAATCTCCTAAGACTCAACCGTGGTTTGGAACAGAACAGCGCCAGTCAGTATAGTATAAATTGTGCCTGTTCTTCAAAAAACATTACTTTTGTTTTTTCCATTCGCTTTT
Source organism: Ia io (assembly GCA_025583905.1). Classification (NCBI taxonomy): domain Eukaryota; kingdom Metazoa; phylum Chordata; class Mammalia; order Chiroptera; family Vespertilionidae; genus Ia; species Ia io. Next base: position 26,898 of record JAJQQW010000219.1, on the reverse strand, counting down.
TTATACTCATTCCCCCCCAGGTGTCGACCATTGGTAGGACAGTAAATGACATTAGCTAGCAAACGCTTACATTCGGGTACAACACAGGGAATCACATGGTTTCCAGTAAATGGCTGGGCCGCACTTAGAAAAGCGCGCCTTTGCCTAGTCTCTGTGAGAGCGGGGTGGCTGTGGCTGGGGCTATTGCTCCCCAGTGTTTCTTGAAGCCCAAAATCTGACGCAGTGGCAGAGGGGGCGGTGCCAAGGACCGAAAGGCAGTCCCCCGCTGTCCTTAGTCACCACCGGCTGGGGAACGCCCCTCACCTAAGAAGACGGGGCAGGTGAGCGCACCCCATACTGCCGTGGTGCGCTGTGACTGACAGCGTTGGGAGCATCGGGTCAATGTATAGCAAATGTGAACAGAGAAACGTTGAGAGGCAGATAAACATTTGGCCTTACCATAGTGAAGCCCATGGATTTTAATATAAGTACTAACAAAAGGGAATAAAATAGACCTCACGGCCACAACTAGCATATTGAAGTTTCTAAGGCAGAAACAACCTACCTTGGTCGTCTTGGCTTCATTTTCCATCTAATTCGGTGGGTTGGGTGTCTCTGGCCAGCGAGGGGCAAGTAGTTGGTCTTGGTCACTGTCGGGTGAATGTGAGAGAGAAAACCAGACTCTTATAAGAGAACGCATATTGAACACTTCTTACTTATAGTTCTCTGCACCTAGAGACCAAGGGGAGGGGAGCATTTCTAGGAGACTTGATCCTCGTAGCTATAAGAAGACAAGACCTAAACCCAATGGGCTGCGGGTAAGCATGACAGGGAGGGGCAGACCCCACATGATTATAACAATTCGAGATGAGTTTCCCTGATACATCCCTTTCTCCCACTACAACTTATCCACAGTGGGGCGAGACCAGGCACCTTGGGATCTTAAGCGCGGGTGTCACTGACCGGGCGCCCTATGGTCACAGGAGGGCAGACACGGCTCCCACCTCAGTAGTTCTGAAGTGAATTCCCAAACCATTCCTTGAAACGGGGGCTACAGATCTGATATCCACGTCTGTGCTCCCTGCTCCCCCTTTGACTTCAAAGAAGAACCTCTGTGCAATGGCTCGGCGGTGGTTGAGCGTAGACCTAAGAACCAGGGGGGGTGGTTAGTAGGTGGTCACTGCTGCGCACAACTCCAGTCAGGGGGTCACATGCCAGGGTTGCAGGCTGCGAGTCTCCAGGGGCATATCAGACAGGCTGATGCATTGATTCACATCAGTGAAGTTTCTCCCTCTGACCCTCATTTAAGAGAACAGTACAAAATATTAAAGAACACTAAGAAGGATCCAAATCAAATGGGTGCAATTACACTGCCCCCGAAGCCAGGCAGAACAGTTTCAGAGGTGCCACCCATCTTCCTTGGGTCCATCCCAGCTACTATCGACAAAAAATTGCCACAGAACTGAGGTGGGCATTAGCAGTTCTGTCCGCGCTTGAGAGAGATCGAGGAGGGGCCGGTGGGGGCAGTACATCGGTATCAGCTATTCATCGCTTGGTCTTCCTGGGGTCAGCGCATCCAGCCTCGATCAATCCTCCATGGAGGAAAGGGCGAGGGATGATCTTTATGGTCTCCTATACTGTGTGGACACGTCATACGGCATCAGGAAGCGGCTCCACCCATATGACCCAATCACCTCTCCTCCTAGTGTGCGCATCACTCTGGGCAGTAAGGTACTTCATATAAATTTGGGTTGATTGTAGGGTGGTTTCACCTATTCGGCCTCTACACATAAGACCCGAACCTTTACAAAAGCCTTGTTTTCTGTGAACTTTATTGACGCCTGTAGCGTGATGCCAGTCCTCTGTGCTTAAGAAGCAGCGAGTGGGGTGGGGGGCACCTTGGCAACAACTACCCCATTTATTGCCATATAGTTTTTTTTTAGGGCAGAAATACAGTAAGGTGGGCCGTAATTTTTTACGGAAGAACCGATAAAAAACGCTTAATAACAGACACACAAAGGTTTTGCCAAAATTAAAGGTACAAATGATCAACTGCAGAACATAACACCCCATCCATAGACCGCAACTTTTCGAACAAAACATCAAGATCGAGAAGGTGAGTGTTATGGCACTTAGGTTTACATCAAGTATACAGGTCGGGCTCCCCCGCCTCGTTTACCAAAAGTATGGTTAGCTGGTGCTATTGTGTGTGAAATAAACCGTCTCCCCCGCAGGGAGCGGCTCTCCACCATCTGTCAGGAACCTTCTACTTGCTAAAGCTCTATACTGCTGGAGGTATGGCATTAGAGACATCCGCAGTAGGTTTAGATACAATCCCTCATTGAATGCTGAGCTCCTCAGGTCTGGCTCAACAGCCAACAGCATCATATAGAGGTCGGCGGTGGTGCATGGATAGGGTGGGAGGTAGCAGGTCCCCTTGAGCTCTGGTACCGAATCCATTTGGGTGGGGGGGGGGGGGGGGGATTGATCTAATCTTTAATAAAGGACATTAAGGTAGACACGACCAAAAGCTAGCCTCCTATGGCTAAAGGAAGATCCCTTACCAACAAGCTGAGTTTTGTGTTCATACAATAAATCTAACAGTATCAGAGAGATTATAGAATGTACTTTAAAACATTCACTGGTAAACCACATCTAATCCCATGGACGCTTAATCATACAGAAGATACTTCTCACACCAACCACGAGAGGGGGTGGTTGCGTTTTCTTACTTTCATCTGGGAGAGTATAGGCATTGTGTATAAAAAGAATCTAGTAACGATAGGCAGACACACTAACAAACCAGTTACCTCGTGGAAGGATATTAAGATAGTGTATCGTGGGTGGGAGCAGTCTTCTTGAAATGCCCTAGCAGTCCACTGGCAAATTTTAGGAACTTTAAGTCAGCTGCCTGTCTAGGTTGTCGGCATCATAAAATCAGACAAGACATGTTGGGGTAACACTGCATACAGTGGGGGAATGTCTTGATGTCACCTGTAAAGAACAAAACTCATTCTTTGGCTTAGGCCTCGACAACGGGAAATCAAAACTCCCGCCATACAGAATACTCTGGGAAACACAAAAGTTAATTGGTATCAATCTTAACGATCCATGCGTGGCAGAATAGACAACGACAATAAGAATTCGCACTGCATACTGGTGTCCCCCTAACCACAAAGTGTATCCTTTTTAGAAATCTTCACCGCCAAATCTACATTCTAGATTTAAAAAACAAAATTTAATTTTAGGATTTGAAACTAACCAAGATCGCTAAACAATGTATCCCACCGCACTTCGATTTTCAAACAGCCTCTCACTTCAGAGGCCTCATGTCCTCTCTTGTTAACTTCCAGGCCACTAGCTAGACAGGTTTCCTGACCTTCCTCCCAGTTTACCCCAGGGTCAACGTCCCATGCCTCCAAAGTCCTGTCTTCCGCCTCAAGAACTGCCACACCAAGAGGGTGACAATAGGATTCTGTATCAAAAATAATAACAGTTGCCACGCAGGACTTACCAACTAGAGCAGGCGAAACTGCTAGTAAGAACTCTACTGGGAAATCTGCCCATAGCCACCAAACCGCGAGATTTGATGCCCCATTGGCAAGCAAGACCGCTGTCACAGGCCGAAGAAAAGTAGACACCTGGCTCCACGCTAGCAGACACAGGCTCCTCCTTGTATGAGAACAAAAGAACCCTTATTGAGTCCGGCAGGGAAGAGCGACGGCGCAATTTCAGGCAAAGCGGCCAACCCAATCCTCCCTCGGCAGTGACTAATTATTAAAAGTTACAAACGGGAACCGACCTGAACACTCGCTGCACTTCCGAATTTGTCACTTATACTTCCTGGAGCGCTCTAAAATGCCTGCAACCACCACTACCACACACACAGCAGAGGCGCGGCTGCCGGGTGGGGCCCGCGGGGAGCAAGTCACATTTCCAGAGAGGAATGGAGTCACGGCGACAGTTGGGATATAGAAAATATATTTGTGTGCAGCATCCGAGGACCAGGATAAATGTAGGTCAACTGGCCTCCTATCCTGCAGACGCCTATTCCCTCGCCACGGACAACACCCTCCTAGATGGGCTCCCGTGGACAAGCTGGCTTGGCTGCGCGGGCAGTGGACCTGTTCCAAACGAATGTGAGTCGCGAGAGGCACCTTCCAATTGTAGAAACTTACCACACTAATATTGCAGGCTTCCTAGACACATCCCAGAAAAGTATCCAATTATAAAACACTAAGCACATAGTTCCCACGGTCTCAAAGAAAACGGGCACTCAGATCTTCAAGCGTGACCCAACAGGGTTGTAGGGCAAAGGAGGGGACCGGTGTGCACCCAGCGCTGGACTACCGAGTATGCCAATATGAAGCGTTACCCCCATAGGAGTGTACCATAAAGCGGGTGGCCTTGACTACAACAAACTGGAGCAACCCCTGGCCAAAACAATACAAAATACAACGCCCGCCGCAAAACGACTGGACACAGAAACATTCACACTTATTATCGCTGTAAGTAACCAAAGGCAATAGATCAAGTTATGGTCCTGTCAAATATTTACACCACTTACCATAACTACAGAAGCACAATATGGTCCAATTTGTTACACAGTGATTCCTTATGGGCAGACACGACGCCAAAAGGTATTTCCGAAAAAATACACTATAATACAAATCTGTACACTGAGCCACCATATGCGATTCCTCCGTCTCCCAGGGAGGGAGGCACAACTTAAAGAGCAGGATTACCTAGGTTTACATTTCTTCAGTTGGCACAAATCATCAATCCAAATTATACAGTTCAGGGTTTGTATTTGTTTCTTTAAAAAGGAACACTGTTTTTCCTTGATATCTGTGCCCCCCACTATGGTTACGATATTATAAACAAGAGAATAGAATAAACCAAGAAATGGGTCCGCTGGAAAGTGAGCTGACCCTTCCCCACCCATTTCTTAGGGGATTTAATTCCGGGGGCCGAGAGGGGGGACCCAAGCGAGGGGAAGAGGACGCTGGATGAGAGGCCCTGTCACTCTTTTGGCTGCCTCGAGGCTGGGGGCCAGCCCTCAGTTGTTGTAGCTCTTTCAATGCAGGAGGAGTCAGGCAAAAGGCTTGTTTCATTTTTGGGGGGACTTGTGTGAAAGGAGGCAGGATGAAGGGATGACAAGAAAAAAATAACTAAAAAAAACCCCCCAAAATTTTGCCAAAGGAAAAAAGATCATAGTGGGGGACGAAAGTTTTTCCTTTCCCAAAACCGACTATAGCGAGGAAGTGATTCTTAGGAGAAAAAAAAAAAACAGAGAGGAAAAATAGACAGTAAGATGCAAATGGTCAATTTTCTCAAAATTAAAAAAAAATTGAAATTTGCCAAAAAAAGTCAAAACAATGAAACCAAAGTTCCTAATTAAATTTTTCAATACCACGGCCCAATTCAGATCAAAAATTTTTTTTATTGGAAAATGGCAAACTTATTTCAATGGTATTTATTATATATAAGAAGATTTCTTTATAAAAAATGAATAAAACATTAATTGACCGGCCCAACAAAAAATTTTTTTCAAGAGATAAAAGTTAAATGATCACAGGGGCCACAAAAGAATCTGAAGTATGTAATAAAAAAGTAAGGGAATTTGTGGTTTTTCAGGCCTTCCCAGGAGGGAGGATAAATCCACTGTATGGACTAAACACCCGGTAAATTGATTTTACCATTTATTGACTTCTCTATCAATCCAGATTGAGAAAAATCAGCATTAACCAAAGGGACAAGAGTTAAGATTTCACAGGAATGCCCACAAAACAACGCTGGTTTATTGGGGTGGACGCGTTTGCAGAGGAAACTTTGTGGCCCACAGGTGGGGGGAAAAAAAAACCTGAGGCAGGGCCTTCAGTGGCACAGTTACATAACTTCCTCGGAATATGTGTCTCCTCATGGTGGGTTTTTGTTAAGTTACAATAAATTAGGGAAAGGCCCTCAGGAGAGGTTCCCACAAACAAAACAGGGAGAATGGTTGAGTAGAATTTTTTAAAGCGTGCTTGAAGCTGCAATACAGAGGAACCTACTTAGCCACTAGATATAAACTTAACATACCGTTAAGCACTATGAAATCTCAATACCCACAGTCAAGTCAATAAAGTCCGGCCCAACACCTTGTACACACATGCGTGTTTTACACAATTTGGTTTAATTTCCCTAAAATAAAAACAAAAAGGAATGCCCAAAATAAGTATGTGAAGGCCCCACTCTTACTTTTTCAGAAATTGTCAAAAAATTAGTGTGACTTTCCAACGACACCAATTTTATTTGAATAAGTGGAAGGGCAAATTGCACCCAAACAAATGATGCTTTAATGGGGGGGCTTTTGGGGGACGTTTTGGTGGGGATCAATGTATACTTTCTTCAATTTTTTTTCCAACATTCCCATAAAGTATTTGGTCTTTGGCATATAGGGGAATATAAACCAGGGGTTGTGCGAGTGAGGGTTTTGGCAAGGGTCGCCCTCATTTGGCCAGTGGATTCCCTCCAGGTGGGGGAACACCTGGTCAAAACTAAATATACGGGAAACCCCCAGGGGTTTCTACCAGCAGGATTGGGTGGGGGACTGAGGGGGACCCACCGGATTTTGGAATGGGACCATTACCGTTAAAGGGTAATCCCAAACCCTTAGAGTTTCCTCTTTCCCAAGCGGGGCTATTTTATAATACTTCAGGGCCACTCTGCAGTGAGAAACCAAAGTGCTCCCGACACAGAGTTTTCCTCCTGAAAAGGAGACACGGCTTTAAAGAGCCACAGTATCCTGAAGGCTCACTTTTTTTCAAGGAAACCTTAAAGTTGCCTAGAAGTTCTCTGGGGAGGGGGAGGAGTGGAATTCCATACCCACAAAGGAAATCCGCATCGTTAAAACTCAAAAACTAAAGGGGACCGTACTGGGGGGGTCTATGGAAGCCTTCGCAAGTTGCTTACCAGAACAAGGGACGTGATCCTCGTTTTTGTTGATGTTTTGGTTGTTAATTGTTTTTTTAAAATATAATTATTTAGTTGGATCTTTCAGGAGAGGGAAGGGGAGAGGGGAGAGGGGGACAGAAAAACATTCAACTGATGAGAAGAGATGAAATTCCCTTAGGACTGTTCTCTGGCCTTTTCCTTTGCCCACCACCACCCACACCTGGGAAGTCCGAGGGCCTCGCCAAAAACACCTGGGGACATTGTTTTGGCCTTGTGACTAGGAATATCAATACGAAACTTGTGCGGGTTCCTGGTTCCATTTAGGCTGATGCTCAACCCACTGGAGGGCCACGGCCAGGGGCGAGGGGCGCCGGGTTCTCGTTTTTTGTGAGGGTTGATCCAGCTGACTTATATGCATGGTGGGGGAATGAACAAAATTAAAAGTATAAGGTATCGGGGATGAGGGGGTAAAACAACCTCTGTGGTTAGGGTTTTGGGCAAAAAGGCCAAAAAGATGGGTGGAGGGGGGGGAAACACACCTGGAAGGAGTCATTGGTGAGTCCCTGGTGGAGGAGTCAAGTGGACAGTAGCAAGGCCAAGTGGCCTGGCGGAAGTGCAGGATACAAGGGGGTGAACGCCAGGGGTGCAGGGGGCCACCACTTGATGGGGGACTGGAGGGGGAGGGAGAACTATTTTCGCACACACCACCGGAAGGGGAAAGAGGGAAACCAAAAGGCCACAGGTGGGTTGGGGGACTGGTCGGTCAGAGTGAAGAAAAAGGTAATGGCCTGACTTTATGCATGTGACTATCGGCTTACAAGGCCACTTAAATGGTTTGGGGGGGGGACGTTGGGCAGGTAACTATTGTGCATTATAGCGTTTATGTCTATGGCTGGCGCGACCTGGAAAAGGACTTATGTGTGGTTTGGAAATGTTAACAAAACGGCACCAACCACTGGGACAGTTGCGGAGGGGGAGGTTTAGTACTAGGAAATTGGGGGAATAGTGAAGAATATTCTCCACTTGGGATTGATGCTACATCCCAAGCATACCAGGTTTACCAACACTGGAGATTTTTGGGATGGCCGAGGAGGAATACACCCGCCGAATATAAATACTCCCGGCCAGACTGGACTAATTTTAATAGCGTTGCTCCTTAATTATATAACACTTATAATAATTGCATTCAACCTATGGGGAGGATATGAAAAACGACACCTAGTGAATTATACTAGTAGAACGAGGAGGGGGAGGGTTGGCATCGAGGCCTGAGGAAACACTGATCTGGAGGAGGCTTGCCTCCCAATAATGAAACCGCAACTAGGGGGAGTACTGGAACCAAGCATCCTGGGGTATTGGGCACCCCTCGGGGACCCGAAATCCAAACCGCTGCGGAACCTTATTCGCATAGGTTACAGGAGGGACACACTCGGGCCAAAAAAAAAAAAAAAACTGAGGCCCAACCTGGGCCAAGGTAACTATTAACCAATTATTTTAAAAATTTATTTGTGTCACTATTTTTTTTTTTTTTTTTTAGGTGGCTACTAAGGGGAAAAATTAATTACAATTCTATAGCAGTCTCACCCCATTATCTTATCTATTAGTGGGACAGGGAAAAAAACTGGTTTTACAGATTTAAAAAAAAAACTTTTCCTATTAGGCAACTAAAGAAAGGAAGAAATACTGGAGAGGGGGGTGGGGGGTCAGGGGGGTGGGGACCAATTAAAACCACACAGGGCCGAACCAAAACCCGAGCTTCTGGGAGCTGAGGGGGAAATTTTTAAAAGGGGGGTCCACGTATTATACCAGTTAAATCACTTACATTGTCAAAGGCAATTGTTGAGGAAAAAAATTGTTAGGACAATTATCAGTCCTAAAGGAAGTGACACTGGGGGAGGTACACTTCAAAAAGCAGGGAAAAAAAACAAAAAACCCAAAAAACAGAAAAGTAATAGCCTACTGTGTTTTGTCTGGGTTAGTTTTTTTCCATTCTGGCTCAAAGAAACTGAAAGGTGTTTTTTTTTATATTCCATAAAGTAAAGGGTCCACTTAACAATGTGGCTGGGGGGGAAGTGGGGATTACCAATGGTTTTCTTTGGTGAAAATTAAGAAAAAAAAAAAAACGGACCATTTTATTAAAGTAAGGTAAAGGCCTAGAGGGGGGCCCCAGCACGTGAAATTAATTAGCATTGTGGTTAGGGGTCCCGTAGGGCAAGGCTGCCGGACTTGTTCGGGCCCCTCCAGCCAGGGTTTACTTCACTCCCCTGTCCTCCAGGCCAGTCTCGCAAACCCCTGGTTGTCAATAAACTCGCCAGAATTGTGAAAAGCTCCGGTATCCACGGGGGAACCCACCAATCTGCCATACTAACGACTTTTTATTATTTATACGGTATAGGGATGGCCAAAGGCTTGTGGGTCTGTCTAATAGATAAACAAACACATTCGATGAATGGTTAGAAACAAAAGTACTTTGTTAAGAAATTACCTGCATTTTTTTTATACAACCACGGTCTGGGATCCAGATACCCCCACGGAGTGACTCGGTGTACAAAATTAGCCTAGACAAGTGGTACTCACCAGTAGTCTTATACAGTGAAGAATTACATTGGGATCCTCTTTTATTTTCTGTTTTCCTTTAATTTCTATGTAATTTCATCTATAGTATCCACAAAGGGGGACAGAGGGCAGAGGAATACAAACAAATCTGTCGTATAGTGGCCTTCAAAAATCCAAAGGCTGGGCCCCAGGTTAAAAGTCTTAATTCTCTAAGCTAAAAACGTTTAGAATGCCAAGTTAGGGGGAAATGGTTGGGAATGTTTGTCTATGACAAAGGAAAACCTTAGGAGGAGGTTTAGCGGAGATGACAACCTTTGCCAGGGATCAGAATTTATGGGTTTTTTCTTTGGATGCCCCCCTTTAAAGGTGTGAACTCTTTTCACAAAGGGTTGGGAACATGTCAAGGTGGGCTCCTGCCATCCACGGCCTAAGAACAGTGGCCAATGGGGGACCTCACATACCCCACAAAACTATCTTTTTACTGTACTGGTCAAGGCTGGGGAAAACCCCCTCAGGTGGAAAGTGTGACCTGCAAGGGGCCCATGTTTCACCCAGGGCCCTGCCCATCATTTTGTGTGAAAGTGGACTGAGTAGGGGCCTGGAAAAGTTCAACCTGGAAAGGTGAGATGGTCAAAGCAAGTGACAAATTGGACTTTTTATGCTCAGAGAAGAGTGTTGGAAGGTTTGGGGGGGAGAGTGGGAGGGGAGATGGGGTTGGGGAAGCCACAGAAGCTGCTGGGGGTGGACAGACCACCCACCTCCATTATCTCTAAAAAACACCCCCAAATGACTGTATTCTGGGTTCTGGGGCTGGGGCAGTCAGGAGTGACCTCCTTACCACAGGAGACTCCTAACAACAAGTCCAAGAGAGTGGGTAGGGAGACCCAGATCACTATTCCTCCATGGGCAATCAGGGGCCACTGGTGGGCGGGGGGCTAGTGAGTCACCGCTTGTCAGGTCTACCGCGTGGGTCGACGTCAGAGTGCACACAGGTCAGGACAGAGAGGCCAAGAAGAAAACCACAAGCCTCCCATGGAAAATCCAGACCCATCCATTCTCCCTCTCACAGGGTAACTCGTCCTCTCGCAACCCAAACTTCTGGTAATGTTTGGACATTTGACTTTATACCCAAATGGAGAATTACCACCATATGGCTAAGAGTACTGGTAGGCGGCAACATATTAGTAGCAGAGTAAGATATTTAAGATGCAACACAGTCCTGTGGTCCTTCCTGCAGTTTTGATTTCCGAGATTTATGGTATCCTTCCTTCGTTGCAGCGATGGATTTTCAGAACCGAGAACAAGAATGTAACTAGAACAAGTTGAGAAGCAAAGTGCCAGGCTGACAAAGTGAGGGTAGCAGAGAGCGGATCCATTTGAAGGGGTCCCACATCCCAGCCCGAATGGAAGGGCCACAGGGACGGCGTGGGAGCAACCTCAGCGGGGCTCAACTGCCGCGGAGGCATGCCTCGCTAGCAGGCGCGTGGAGTGGCAGTGTACCTCTGAGCCGCTGCAGGCAGCATGCCACCAAGGTGTCGGTCGCAGATCCCGGGGGCACCGCCCCTTCCGCCAGGAAAGATGGACCCCTCGCAGTTCATCTACTAGTGGCCCCCCATGATACCACCACATGGCCTGTCTCTTCTCCTTTCAACTAAGACAAACAAACATGGAAGCAGGCATGACACACACGAGCACAGAACCAAGAAGGCATCTTTTTCTAGAGAAATAACACAAACACAACGTGTGGAGACGCACAATGGCTCCAGCCACCCGATTCCTGCAGGGACCCAGCACAGCCACTGGTTTCACTTCCCATACCTCTCAATGAACAGTGTTTGTGGATTCCGGCGAGAACACTGTAGGTCAGAAAGGTCATCAGTCAGGTACGCTGATCGGCCCGAACCTGCTACTATGTGAACAAGACAACTGGGTCTGTGTGCACTTTCTTGCGCAAATCTGCTTCATGACAGGCTGTCCCGTGTTTCTATTTTTCCATTTCAATTCAAACCCAATCTTATACCGAAAAAGTTAATTTCTCACAAATTACTTCAGTGGCTAGTTTCGGCACACGGGCTATCTAATCGTAAAGCTAGCTGAGCGGTTGAATAGGTGTGGTTCTTAGATGCTGACAAACTGTCTTTTTGGTCCTCATTTTCTCAAAATATTCTAGTTAGGTGATAAATAAGAGTGGCTAACTCTAAAATCTGGATCTGTTATGCCCCACCTAGCACCTCTGCTCCCATGAGAACCCATTAGCACAATACTACAGGCTCCTTCCTCAATTTAAGTCAATTCAGTCTCGTCAGACATGTGCTAAACAACGAGTCAAAGCAAAAGTGCAGTTGATCAGGGCAAGTAACGCAGCCAATGGGGCAGGACTCAGCCCGCATTGCAGGGTCTCCAGGTTACAGCAGGCATGAGACAAAAACATGACCATTCACTCTCAGGAGTTCGCTCTCTTCTCTACTCTCAATTTCAATCTTTAACGAACAGTTTACCAAAACAGCTTTGGCATTTTTCCAGCTCGTATGAACACATGCTACCTTCCCGCCATCATCACAATTCTGCAATCAATGGTTTCTTCGTCCTACTCCCCGGGGAAGAGTATCAAACAGAACACCCGTCGAAGCCTGGCCTTGAGTTTACCATTAGGTTTTAGGGCCAGAAAGTAAAATCATACATCTGCAGGTACGAATTCACTAATATCTGAATAATATGACTTCAGAAAGTTTCTTCGAGTGGCCCCATAACAAACAGCTTCAGAGCAAATGAGAAAATATACCCCAATTTCTTTCGCCTAATCACCTGTTTGATTCCTGGAGAAGTGACAACAGCAGGGTCAGCGGAAAGCAAGGGAGAGCATCTAGACAAAAACCAGAAGGACCAATCTTCTTCCAAACATCATACAAAGGAAGAGAACGGGGCCCTGGCTTGGCATTCCCAGTGGTAGGAGGCAATGACTCTGCACCTGCCTGCTGGTCCCTCACCCGTCCCAGATCCCAGTGCTGGCATACACTATCCCCCTGCTTCCTCTCGTCCTTCTCACGCCCACCCCCCGCCCCAATCAGCTGGGGCATCTTACCTCTGCAAACAAAGGAGAAAGTAATTGAGATAACACTGAGAAAGGCCTCTTTGGGATGTCTTTCATCTTGGGGAAGAAAAAAAAAAGGTAATTAGAAATATTTGACATTTACAAAAATCAATGAACTTGCAGACAGGTGCTGTAGGACCCAAGTAAAATGTAATTTAATGAAGTCTCCCGCCGGGTAAGTCTAGCACCCATCTGACACCATCTGCACAGCAAATACATGAGTGACTATATTCGCCTTATGTGCTCCTCCATTCCCTGGGACTAATGGTTCTTTTTCCGCAATTTGTACTTTTGTGATCCCTTCACCTTTATTCACTCATCTCCAGCCTCCTTCTATCTGGCAACCCATCAATTTTTCTAGGAGTTTGTTTCTCTTTTGTTCATTTATTACTTTTTAGATTCCAGACATGTCAGTGAAATCATATGGTGTTTGTCTTTCCTCTGTCTGCTTATTTAATTTAGCATAAATACCCTCTAGGTCGCATCCATGTTGTCCACCAAATGGTAAGATTTTCATTCTTTTTTTTTATGACTTAGTAATAATATCCATTGTATAAATTACCACATCTTTATCCATTTACTACTGATGGCACATAAGTTGCTTTCATATCTTGCCTATTGAAAATAAATGCAGCAGTTGAACATAGTGTAGTTACATATAGTTCATTTGTCAAATTAGTGTTTTGGATTCTTTTCTTCAGATAAATACAGTCATAAGAATGGGCAACTACTGAAATGCATATGATCAGTTCCATTCTAATTTTTTGAGAAACCTCCATACTGTTTCCACAGAGGCTGCACCATCTTGGCATCCGCACCAACCAGTGAAAGAGGGTTCCCATTTCTCGCACATGCCTTACCAAGGCACTTGATGTTGTTAAATATAGTCATATTTAGCAAGTGTGAGGGTGATATGCTAGCTGTGGTTTTAATGACTTTATAAATAAAACTTAATTCCAAAATTACAAAATAGCTTACATATTTAAATATATAAAACAAAATATACCACAATTTTCCCATAACTTTTTTCACTAATAGTAATTTCACAATATTATTATTTTTACCCATTAATACCATTTTAATTTTCCACTTAAATATCATTAATCATTACTTATGCTAAAATCTCGACAATTTTTCTCTATAGCTTACTTTTAACACCTAATAACATCTTATTAAAAATTTTTTATCAACATAATCCTAATCTACAACCACTAAAATCTCCATACTACCCAAAACATCCCAGGGCAACAACTCAATATTAAAAACCACAAATACCAAACACATTATCCCGACATTACTTTAAAGTTTCTCAATATCCATCAAATTTTCTACCATCACATACTGCCGCAAACTCTATCTCATATATAATGTCTAATTATCTAAAACTAAAGATTCCATTCTCAAGACTCTTTAGGATCTTATCCTCGGATCGGAAGATCCAACCAAGCTAGAGTTCCCCGCTGCCGTCCAGATGCTTGACCATCCGTGCTGGTTCCCTTGAACCCAGAAATCCAGGAGGCCCATGATGAGACTGCTCTGCGGGCTAAATCCTACAGGTGCAACCACAATACTTCAAACCTTAAATTTACCTCTTTATCTCTATTTTTCAGCCTTCCCCTACGCATGCCTATCTCCTAAAAAAAACAACAAAAAAAAATCTCCTTTCCCCTCAACCATAACAATAACATTTCCCAATCCCCAAATACAAAAAAAAAAAAAACAAGCCCCTGCACAATATACAAAACAGAGAAGAGAGACCATACCTATAGTACATACAATTAACATAAAACATATTCCCACACTGCCTCGCATCAAACAACTTCAAATCATATACCCGCTCCTTATCAAATCATAAAATAAATAGCATCACATTCCCAAATAACCCTACAAACCAAACATTTCTAAAGGCCACGAGAATAAAACCAGCTCAGCCAAAACCATGGACATTTCACCAACATTTGGTGCTGGCCCAAAGGGCCCTATTCACATCGACATACCATGCTGGGAAGGACCCCATTTGTTTCTCATGGCCCCACATGGCACACATGATCTCTATATCATAACCATATTCCTCCCCTCAACCTCCTCTATAACTACCTACCTATTTCCCGATATCATAATACAAAACACCTAGCACCCTCTCGGAAACAATTACAGCATTTTGACACAACCCATTTTTACAAACAAACACAATTAACCACCCAAAAAATCAATCAAAACATCCAACTCATTCTCCAATAACCCTCCACCAATAAAACAACAATCCTACAAATCCCACACATAACCAAACATACCATATCACACTCCCCTAAAACACACCCCACATCCTGCAATCGTCATATACAAACTATTTCCTCAAGACTAAAAATCGGCCTTTAGTGGATAATCTATATTTTTAACATGTTCACTACCAGGTCACACAATTCTCCCTTCATCCATCTTCTCTTCTACATTGCAGTCCTCACTTTCCTAATATTTATTAAAAATTCTTATTTCAAACAAAAATCTCTAGACCTCCAATATAAATCACAATTCTCCTTTTTATATTACTTATACTATTTTTATTTCACCTTTTTACATTTTTTTCTAAAATAACAAACCACTCAAAATCCACACCCCATTCTCTTCTATCACTCTTCTTCTCAAATCACTTCCTATAAAAACATTATTACACCTATTTATTATTCAAATATAAATCTACTCTTCTTTTTTCTTCTCAACATTTACAAAATACTATATCACAAATATATAAACCTACAAACCCACAAAAACTTACTTAAACCCCCCAATTCAACCCCATTCAAAACCCAACCATTTCATCAATTTACACTTAGACAACATCACAGATTATTTTAAGTACTTAAACCCTCACCTTTCCTAAAATAAAAACACTCAGTCCTATTATTTAAACAACCCACATCCAAACACAAAATCAAAACAACACAAAATAATAAACCAACCCCCCACACTCCACTAAAACCAACACCAATTTCCACTAACATTAAAACATTTTCCTGCAAAATACTCTAAAAAAAAAAAAATTTATTCAAAAACAAAAAAACCCCATTACAAAACAAACATTTACCCCCCCCTATCAACCCCCCCCCCCCCCAACCCCCCCCCCATATTATCCTTCAAACCAAAACACCTTATAAATACCCCACTTCCCATAATACCTTCCCCCCCAGACAAAAAAACATCCCAATCCCAAATCCCCCCATCCCCCAAAACCCATATTCTCCCCCCCAAATTACACACTTTAACAAATCCCCCCCCCCCTACCCTAATATTCCCCCCCCCTTAATCCATCCCCCCCCCCCCCTTACAACCCACACTCCCCCAACCACCCCCACAAACAAAATCCAACAACCCAAACCATAACCTCCCCCCCTAAACCCCCCCCCCCCACCTCCCCCAATCCCCCCACTCCCCCATCATCCCCCCAACCCATATAACCCTACCCACCCCACCCACCCCCCACCCCCCCCCCCCCCATACCCCCCCCCCAATCAAAATCTCCATATACCCCCCCCACCCCCCCCCCCCCCCCCCCCCCCCCCCTGAATAACATCCCTTTTCCCCCCCCAATTCTCCTACCCCCCCCCCCCCCTAATACCCCCCCCCCCCCTTATACCCCAAATCCCCCCCAAAACATAATTCCCACCCCCCCCCCCCCCCCAACCCAGAACCCCCCCCCCCCAAATTACCCCCCCCCCCCCCCAACCCCCCCTCAACCCCACCCCAAATCCCCACTTACCAACATAATCCCCCACCCCCCTTCCATCAAACCCCCCCCAAACCAACCCCCCCCCCCTGACATCCCCCCCCCCCCCTACCCCCCCCATTCCCCCCACCCCCCCCCCCCCCCCAAACCCAAAACCAACCCCCAATAAAACACCACCCCCCCCCCCCTGCCCTCCCCCCCCCTATCCCCCCCCCCCCCCAAACCCCCCCCCACACCCCCCCAACCCTAACAAAACCCCCCCCAATCCCCCCCCCCTTCACAAATTCCCCACCTCCCACCCCCCCCCCCCAATCCCCTCATTAATTCCCCAATACAAACATTTTCACATCCCCCCCCCCCCCCATTCTTTCATTCCTTTACTTATTCCCCCACCCCCCCCCCACCCATATTCCCCCCCCCCATATACATATTATCCCCCACCAACCACCCCCCCATAAACCCCCAATTACCCATACCCCCAATCCCCCACTACAACCTTGTCAAAAAAACACCCCCCTTAACCTCCCCCCCCCCCCCAATACCCCCCAATCCCCATATATACCCCCACCCCCCCCCTATCACCTAATGCACAAACCCCCCCCCCCCCCCCCC
>JAJQQW010001122.1:0-13894 GCA_025583905.1 Ia io | reverse complement strand
TCCAAAGCTTTGGGTTAAAAAAGGTCGGAAAAAAATTTTCCCAAGTTTTAAATAACGAAAAAACGCCCCGGGGGTTAAATTTTTTGAAAAAAACCCCGCTTTTTTTAAACCCAAAATTAAAAAATTCACAAGGGAATGAGTTTGACCCCTTTTTGGAAAAAGAAAGTAACCCCAAATTTTTTGGGAAAAAATTCAAAAAATGAAAACCCCTTTTTTAAATTGAAAAAAAGTGCTTAAAACCCCACGGGGGAATAAAATCCCAAAAAGGGCCCCCCCTTTAATATCTGTAAACGCTTTTTTATTTTACAATGGGGACATGGAAAATCCGGTGTTTCAAATGGATAAGAAAAAAACCGAGTTTATTTGTTGGTGGGCATACTGGTGACCATTCCATACTTCAGGTTAACAATGATTTTTTGGGCGTTTTTTTTGTATATAGTAGATTATTGCCCCTGCTGGGAAGCCCGGAAAGTTGGTTTTGAATGTTTTTTGGTTGGTTTGGAGGGTGGTTGTTGTGGGGCCAGGCTTGTTTTTTTTGTTTTTTGGAATAATGGTTTTTTGTTGGTGTATTGGGTTTTTGCCTTGTGGAAATGGAAAAACGTTGTATCGAGGGTTTTTGTTCTTGTTGGTATTAGCGTTTAGATGGTGAAATTTTGGTGTTTTGGGTTAGGTTTAGTTTTTGGGGTTTAAAGGAATAAGGTTTGTAGGGGTAGGTAGGGTTGTTCAGTTCAGCAGGCCCGCAGGTTAGGGGTCTATTCAGCGTAAGTTTTTTATGGCTTATTGATCTTGTTTTAGGGACAGGGTTGTTTAGGGTTTGTCAGTGTGTTTGGATCTAAAATTGTCGGTATTCCCCACAAATTTGATATGTGTTTTTTACAAAGTCCCCTGGAACAAAAGGGTTGAGTGTTAGCACTTGATTTAGTCACATGTTTGGCCATAAACTGTGAAGAATATTGTTGTGTGAAATATGTTTTGTTTTTTGACACTATAGGAGAATTAGGCCAAAATCCTGTAATATTCTGCAATAAATCTCTGGGCAGCAGACAAATTTTTTGGCCACTGTGGTTGAAAAATAGTTTTCAATACAGTGTTGAGAAAAGACGGATGGTGTGGGACGACACCTGTAAACTATATTATTTTTGTTATCGTTCACAAAGAGGAGATTTTTTGGGCGATTTTCGGGAAAAATTGAGTTTTTATTATGGTTAATACACTGTGAAAAATTTTCATTTTCCTAGAAGAGCTGGTAGGAAAATTTATGAAAGTAAATTGATAGAACGGGTTATGGAAAAATCAACAATGTCCCCCCAGGGTTTTTAGGCTATAAGTGGTTTTTTCCAAGATCGTTGAAAGTTTTTATAATGTGCTATTTTAACAATGCCGTGTTTAATGGACAACATCTAGTTGTTTAAAAAAATAAAAATTTCACTAAATCAGAGGCCTCCAAAAACCACAACAGACCCAACGTTTGTGTGGTTTTTTTGTGTTTCTAGGTGGTGGCTGGTTATGTTGAAACACTTGGGAATACGTTTTTTAGAGCACCCGGGAAAACATCTTTAACTGAATGTTTTTATGAAAAATACTGATGAATTTGGTTGTATTTCCCAAAAGTTGCGTGATTTGAAAGGTAAAGGGATAATACTTTTCAAGTGTTAAAATAACGTTCCTTAAAAGAAGCTGGGTTTTAAATTGTGGGTTAAAAGAAGCGCTGGGTTTTTCAAAAACCACCAAATTTGGGTTTTTCTTTTTTGTTTTTGTTGTTGTTTGTGTGTGTTCTTGTTTGGAAGAAACAATTGATTCTTACTGTTTTAACTTGCGTTATATTTTTTTGTTAGGAGTTTGTTTTTTGGTTTTTTTTGTTTTTGTTGTTGTTGATCTTTCAAACCACTTTTGTTTTTGCTCGACAAAAAAATGGTATTTTTTGTTTTTGGTTTGTTTTTAGGTTATTTGTTGTATGTTGTTGGTTGAATACTTTGGGTTTTTTTGTTTTGCAAAAAAACAAAAGAAAAGCGAAGGTTTATATATTTGGTTTGCTTGTTAACAAATTGTGAATTCGCGGTTACAAACGAAGTTGTGTGTAATTTGAGATTAGAAAAGTTCTGTTTCTCTTTCCCCAATTAAAGTCCGTTTTTTTTTGAAACGTCACCCCACTTGTTTAAGGGACACCACCTAGTTTGTTGTTCTTATTTGGTATTTTATACTGGGTGTGGTTTGTTTTTTTTGGTTGTTTGGTGAAGGGTGACCCTGCTTTGTTGGTGAAATGTTTTCCACCCCCATTAGTTGTTTTCTATACTCTTCTGGTCTTTTTTTGGGGTTTAAGAATTGTGTTTTTGGTTTTCTGTTTGACCATGTTTATAGGGTTTCGTTGGTTGCTGTGGGTTTTCAGTCCCTCAAAATTTTAGTTTATTGTGTATGTAAAAAGTTTTTTTTTAGTGGGTTATTGGGTTAAAGGGAAGGTTTGTTCGTTTTTTGCTTGTTAGTAACCAATTGTCTAATTCAACACAAAATTTGCCATGAGCTTCAATAACTGGACAAATTGGGAAGTGGTAGTTACTCCAAGAAATATGTACCAATCTCCAGAAACCCAGGGAAAAAAATTTAGAAATTGTGTGTTGACACAACTAGGAAATAACTATTCTATATTTTTTTTGAATATATGAAACTTGACAATTTTGTTTTCTGTCGAAAACTTTTTAGTAACAGTTGATGAACATTAGGTTGGGCCCCACTGTTGTTACTTTCTTTTTTTACGTCAAAAGGGAGTTTGTGTTTTTTTTGGGGGATATGGTGTTTGTGGATTTGTGTGGGGGTTAATCACTGGATTAATTTTTGTGACTTGAGCTGTCTTTAAAGTATGGGAGTTTTAGTGTTTGTTTTGGTAATGTAAAAAATGTCCAGTAACGCATATATGTGCCTGTTTTTGGTTGTGTTTCTGTTGCATTTATTTTGCCGGTTTGTTTGCTTTTTAAGTTTTGTTTGGGAAATGTTAATTTATTTTGGTTTGGTGTTTTTTTTGTGTGTTTTTGAAGTCTTTTAGTTAATTTGTTTTTTTCTTGTTCTTTTTTTGTTGGGGATTCGGTGTGTGTGTTTTTTATTGTGATATTTTTTCGCAGCGCTTGGTGTAAATTTCGGGGACCATAGGGACTTTTCATGGATGAGTTTAATACGTTTTAAGTGGGTTTCTGTAAGGGTTCGTTTGGGGTTGAAAAATAATCACTTTTTGAACCAGATGTGTAATTCCACGACAATTGGTTGTGTTTGAGTGTGTCGGGGAAGGGGGGAGTGTGGGTTACTTGTAAAATCGG
Organism: Ia io; assembly: GCA_025583905.1. Taxonomy (NCBI): domain Eukaryota; kingdom Metazoa; phylum Chordata; class Mammalia; order Chiroptera; family Vespertilionidae; genus Ia; species Ia io. The sequence continues at coordinate 10,589 of JAJQQW010001122.1, read as the reverse complement.
GGTGATATGTGAACCAATGATAAAAAACCCTAGTTATTGTTGAAAGGGGAAAAGCTTGTTTTGTGCTTTAGGTAAAATTTTGTGTGTGGTTGCCCTTTTATTTGAGTATCGTTGTTTTTTTTGGACCCTTGAGACATTCCATTTAGGAAAAAAAAACAATGCCGGTTTGGTTTTCACTGAGGTTTTTTCTTAATTTAGGTTTTCCCAATGAGGTTGGTCGTTTTTTGTTAGTGCTGGGTGCGGGATTAGGTTCATTTTATTAAATTTGTTTGTGTGGATACAGTGCGGGGTTTTGGAACAAGGTGTTCGTGTATTAGCTCGTTGGGCCAACCCCCTGGGGTTTGGACCTGTATTATTTCGTTAACAGTGGTGGTTGTGGATTTTTTGGGCATTTTTCCGGAACCCATGCTTTCGGAGTGGGTGTTTAGGTGAGTCGGCTCACACTTTTCGGAAGGTTTTTAGGGCTTTCTTTAGTGTTAGGATTAGAGATTTGTGTGTGTTTGGTTGTATTAATAAAGGGGAAAGGTGGGTTTGTGTTTCAATTTTTGGATCGTTGGAGTTTAGCAAATATTTCCAATAAGAGGTACTTTTAAATAACTTGAAACAGGACCCCTAGAATTTTTTCCATAAACTGAAATATATAACAGCCTTGTTTTTTCAAAAATCGTAATCTAACAATACAGTTTTAGATACCGGTGTAACACGGTTACATTTTTTTTTCCCGTCAAAAGGTGTTGGCTTTTTAGATAATGTATCAAGTGAAACACTAAAAAAATCATATTCCCTAGTAGCTGTAGAACAGTATTAAAAAGTATTTGAAAAACAATATGAATGAAAATAATGGTAGGTTTAGGGGGGGACTTTTTAAGTGTTTTTCCAAGTTTTGTTTTAAATTGTTTGCCTTTAAAAAAAAGCCTCAGTATGACACCCGTTGTTCAAATTGAAAACTATCAGAGCTCAAAAAAAACAACAGGGTACATGGGGGGGGGGGATGGTTTGCCAGGGGAGTGTTCTCTAGAAAAAACTCTTGAATACGTTTTAAGAAACCGAAAAAACATCTATACTTGAATTTTGAATTACTGGGGTGGAAATATTGTATCCAAAGCGCTGTGGGTAAGGTAGGAATAACGACTTACAAGTTGGGTATAACGTTTATGGTTTAAAAAGAAAAGGCTGGTATTATTTTGTTGTAACCACAAAAAAAACGTGTTTAAACTACCAAATTGGGGAATTCCACCAATTGTAAGGGAAGCTTTTGAGGGGGCTTTCCTTTTTGGAAAAAAAAGTGGGACGGCCCAACTCCGGGAAATTTCACAATTGATAACCCTAGGTGGGAATATATAAGAAAAAGTGCTCCCACATTTTTTTAATACGTTGGACATAAAGGGGCCTGAATATCTGTATAAAACAACATTTGTTTTCAATGACAGGGAAAAAAGTTGTTTTTCAATGAAAACATAGAAAAGCATTGTTTTTTTCATGAAAACATGGAAAATCGTCGGTTCCAACTGAGAAATAGAACCCGAGTTTTTTTTGCTAACGGTTAACATTTCATACTTCAGGTACAATGGACGGGTTTGGCGTTTTTTTGAGAAAAAAAGCCTCGTTAGGGCCAAATCAGTAACCCCGGAAATGGATGATAAAAACGTTAACCACCAAGGGGAATGGGCTCCCACAGTGGGCAGGGCTCCAGTGACCCGCCCAGGTGATGATGTGGGTTGGCCCAGGGACCCCTGCCTTGTGAAAAAAGATGACGTCATCGAGAGTTATTTATTTGTGTGTTAGGTTTTTTTAGAGGGATTTTTGGTTGGGGCTAAGGGGTAATTTACGGTTACGGTATAAGGCGTTTTTTCAGGGCGAGGTTAGGGTTTGAAGGCCAAACAGGTTAGGGCTCGCCTAGGATTTTTAAGGGGTTAGGGATATAGCGAGGAGGGTTTGGGGGGAACAGGGGTTAGGGTCCAGGGTGTAAGTAAAATTTGGGGAATTAATTTCACAATGAATGAGCTTCTAATCCAACACTGGGGGGGGGGGGACAAATGGGGAGTGTAAAGCCAGTGCGAAGAATTTTAACATCTCCCAAGACCTGGGGGAAATATTTAGAAAATGGTGCCTTTCACAATCAGGGGGGGAATAGGAATTAATTCTACAATAATTCCCAAAAAATAGAACTGAATATCTCTGAACAGCACACAATTTTTTTGTCACTTGAGAAAAAAACTTGTTTCACAAAACAGGGGAAGCTGAGGGAAAAACCAAGTGTGACACCTGTTAAACATTTTCTTTTTTTCCCGTCAAAAGGAGTTGGCGGTTTTTTTCCGAAAAAAAACTGGGAGTTTGGGTGGAAAAACACTGAAAAAAAATTCATTTTTATTCCCTAGAGCTGTTAGAAAACAGTATGAAAAAGGTTATGAAGAAACAAGACTAAGAAAATCAAAAAAATGTACAAGGTTAGGCCTAGTGTTCCAAGTAGTTGTTTTTTTTATCTGTTGCATTTAACAATGCCGGCCGGTTATGGAACACCCCGTGTTTAAATTTAAAAAAAACTCCTCTCCAGAGCAAAACCAAAAAAAACAAACCCAGCGGGGATCGGGATGTGTCAGAAGTGGGCTCCTTGAAAATAAACCCTTTGGGGAATACGTTTTTTAACCACCGGGAAAAACATCTCCTACTGAAATTTTTGGAAAATAATCTGGGAGAATTTTGTATCCCAAAAAGCGCTGTGGAAAGGTGAGGGATAGGACAGGGGTACTTTTCCAAGTTGGGGTAATTAAACGTTTTAAAGAGGCTGGTATCTATTTGTTAAAAAAAAAAAACCCCCCCACTGTTTAACCCAAATTGGAAAATTCACAAATGAATGAGCTTTGAGGGCCTCTGGAAGAATGAAACCGGAGGGGAAACTCCCAAACTCGGGGGAAAATTTTCCACAATGGATTATAACGTAGGTTCTAATATCTAAAAAAAAGTGGGTCTCGTCAAAAACAACTTAGGGAATACAAATCAAAAAAAAATGGCCCCTTAATTATCCTGTTAAGCGCAAATTCTTTTTTTTCTTGACACATGGGGAAAATTGTGTGTTCAAAGGGGAAATAGATAGAACGCGAAGTTTTGCTACTGGTTTTACTTTTTATAATTTCATTAACCTCCAGGGACACAATGGAATTTGTCTCGCTTTTGTTGGATTAAAAGGGCTGGTTTATAGGGCCCATATTTAAACCGGAAGTGGGGATGATGACGTCCACTAAGGGGAGGAGGGGCCAACGTGGGCAGGCCCCCTTAAAGTGATTCCCAGGTGATTAAATGATTTTGGGGCCCCAGGGGGCCTTATGCTAGGAGTGAAATGAACGTATCATCGAGGTTTAGTTTTTTTTTGGTGTTGTCCAGGGTTAGAGAAATTTGGCTTTTGGGGGTGGCTAGTGTTTAGGGTTTAAGTAAAGAAAGGTTTTTCGGAACCTAGGTAGGGGTTTACAGGCCCCTTTCAGGTTTTAGGGCCTAGGTTTTTAAGGGTTAGGAAATTAGAAGGTTTTAGGGACAGGGGGTTAGGGGTCCAGGGTGTAGGGTAGTAAATATTGGGGGAATATTCCCAAATGAAATGAATGAGCTTCCAAATCACTGGACAAATTTGGGGAGTGTAGCACTGGAGAAATTTTTAACAATCTCCAGGACTAAGGGAAAATATTTAGTAGAAATGTTGCTTTCAACACACTACTAGGAAAATACATAATCCAAATAGACTGAAAATATCTGAAACAGGCCCACAATTTTTTGTCCAATGAAGAAAAACTTGTTTCAAAAACAGCTGAGAACCCCAGTGTGGTGTGAACACACTGTTAACATTTTTTTTTTTTTTCCCCGTCAAAAAGGAGTTTTTGGCCGTTTTCGGTCGGGAAAATGATTTTTGGTGAAAACACCACCGAAAAAATTCATTTTTTCCCTAGAGGCTGTAGAAAACAGTAAGAAAAAGTATTTGAGAAAAAAACACAATAAGAAATCAAAAATTGTCCCAGTTTTAGGCCTATAGTTTTCACCAAGTAAGTGTTATTTTTAATTGTGCATTTTACAAAAAAGCCGGTATGAACACCCCCCGTTTTTAAAAATAAAAAAACTCTTCAGAGAGCTCAAAAACAAAACAGGACCCAGCGGGGTGTGTGTTCCCAGAGTGGCCTTCTTGAAACTTCTTGGAAATACGTTTTTTTTACAAATACCACCGGAAAACAATCTCTACTGAAATTTTTTGAAAATACCTGAGAATTTGTTATCCCCAAAGCGCTGTGAAAGGTAGGATAGACTTTTCAAAGTGGTAAATAATAACGTTTTTAAAAGGGTGGTATTTTTTTTGTAAAAAAAAAACGCTGTGGTTTAACCCAAAATTGGAATTCACCAATGTGAATGAGCTTTGAGCATTGAGGCTCTGGAAAGAAAAGGAGACTCCAAACTCGGGAAATTTCACAATGAAATAACCTAGGTTTAATATATCTAAAAAAAGTGGCCCTCAAACACTAGGAATACAAATCAAAAAAAGGGGCCCCTTAATATCTGTAAACGCATTTGTTTTTTCATGACCCACCGTGGGAAATCGTGTGGTTCAAAAATGAAGGATAGAAAAACCGAGTTTTGCCTACTGGTTTACATTTTTAAACCTAATTAAATTTCAGGTACAATTGTGTTGGGTCGTTTTTGTGATAGAAAAATAGTAGGCTTTTTATGCCCCCCCATTAAAATCCGAAAGTGAATGAAAACGTCCACCCAAGGGGGAGGGGCCCCCCGTGGGGGGGGGGGCCCCAAGTGGAACCCCCAGGTGATAAATGATTGGGGCCCAGGGGACCTGCTTGGCTAGGAATGATGAATGACAAAAAACCCATTCGAGGTTAGGTTTTTTTATTTTTGGTGTGTTAGGGTTATAAGAGAAATTTGGGGCTTTTGGGGGGCTTAGGGTTAGGGTTTGGGTAGGAAAAGGGAGTATCAGGGCTAGGTTAGGGTTTCAGGGCCAAACAGGTTTTAGGGCTAGGTTTAGGTTTAGGGTTAGGGTTAGGATTAGAGGGGTTTTAGGGGACAGGGGTAGGGTTAGGTGTCAAGGGGTTTAAGTAATATAATGGGGAATTCCACAATGAATGAAGCTTCAATCAATTCCCACTGGACAAAATTTGGGTGTGTGTATATGGAGCACTTTCAATTTACATCCTCTCCAGACTTTGGGAAAATAATTTAAGTAAATGTGCTCACCACACACTAGGAATTACATAATATAAATAGACCTGAAATATCTTGAAACAAAAGCACAATTTTTTGTCACTGGGAAAAATCTTTGTTCAAAAACAGCTGAGAAGAACCCCGTGTGGTGGACCCACTGTTTTACATTTATTTTTTTTTCCCGTCAAAAAGGGAGTTGGCGGTTTTTCGGGAAAAATGAAGTTGGTGAAAAAACACTGAAAAAAAATTTCATTTTCCCCCCTAGAGCTGTAGAAAACAGTATGAAAAAAGTATTGAGGACAACTAATGAAAAACAAAAAATGTCAGTTAGGCTTAGTGTTCCCAAAGTAGTGGTTTTTTTAAAATGTGCCTTTTTTACAAAGCCGGTATGGGGACACACCCGTGTTTTAAATAAAAAAACTCCTCTCAGAGCTCAAAAAACAACAAACCAGACCTGCGGGGGGTTGGTGTTCAGAGTGGGCCTCTTTAACTCCTTGGAAATACGTTTTTTAGAAACCCCGGAAACAATCTCCTACTTGAAATTTTTTGAAAATACTGAGAATTAATGGTAAATCCCAAAGCGCTGGTGTGGAAAAGGGTAGGATAGACTTTTTTTTTCAAGTGGTAAAAAAACGGTTTAAAAGAGCTGGTTGGTATATTTTTTGTAAAAAAAACGCTGTTTTTTAAAAACCAAAATTGGAAAATTTCCAATGAAAATGGAAAGCTTGGGAGGCCTCTGGGAAAAGAAAGTAGAAACTCCCCAAACCTCGGGAAATTTCACAATGAATAAAACCCTAGGTTTAATAATCTAAAAAGAAAAAGTGCTCACAAAACACCCGAGGGAAATACGTGCAATAAAAGGGCCCCCTTAAAATATCTGTAAACGCATTTGTTTTCCATGACGTGGGAAAAATCGTGTTTCAAAATGAAGATAGAAACCGAGTTTTTTGTTTTACTGGTTTACATTTTATAACTTCAAGGGGACAAACAAAATGAGTTTGGCGTTTTTTTTGATAGAAAAGGGTTGGTTTTAGGCCCATTAAAACCCGGAAAAAGTGATGAATGGACGTCCCCACCAAAGGGGAATAAAAGGGGCCCACGTGTGGGGAGGGCCCCCCTCAAGTGAATCCCCCAGGTGATAATGGATTTTTGGGCCCCCCAGGGACCTGCTAGGGGAAGTGAATTTTGAACGTTCATCCGAGGTTTTAGTTTTTTGGTGGTTTTTTAGGGTTTAGAGAGAAAATTGGGGTTGGGGGCTAGGGGTTTTAGGGTTTTAGAAAATAAGGGGTTTTCGGCTAGCTAGGGGGTTTTTCAGGCCTCAGGTTTTTAGGGGGGCTTTTTTTTTAAGGGTTAAGGGTTTAGAGGGTTTTTATTAGGGGGACAGGGGTTTTTAGGGTCCACGGTGGTGTAGTTAAAAACTTGGTTGGGAATTTCACACAATGAATGAGCTTTTCAAAAATCAACTGGACAAACAACAAATTGGGAGGGGTAACCCCTGCACTGAGAGAAATTTTACAAATCTCCAGAAAGACTAGGGGAAAATATTTTAGAAAATGTGTGGCTTCCATTTTCACACAACTAGGAATAATACATATTCCCAATATTAGACTGAAAAATAATCTCCTGAACAAGCCACCAATTTATTTTTGTCCACTGGGGAAAATCTTGTTTTCAAAAAACAGCTGAGAAAAAACCGAGTGTGTGGTGGGACCAACTGTTTTTTTACATTTTATTTTTTCCCCGTCAAAAAGGAGTTTTGGTTGTTTTTTTCGGGAAAAATGGGAGTTTGGGGTGAAAAAACACTGAAAAATTTTTCATTTTTTCCCCCAGAGCTTTATAGAAAACAGTTAAAAATGAAAAGTTATTGAGAACAAAGAGAAAATCAATCAAAATGTTCCCCCAAGTTAGGGCCTAGTGTTTTCCCCAAGTAGTGTTTTTTTTAAAATGTGCCTTTTACAAAAAAGCCCGTATTGACAACCCCGTGTTTTAAATATAAAAAACTCTCAGAGCTCAAAAAACAACAGAAACCAGGTGGGAAATGTGTGTTCCCCAGTGTGGGGCCTAACTTAGAAACTCTTGGAATATTTTTACGTTTTTAGAACCGGAAAAACCTCTCTACTGAATTTTTTTTTGAAAATACTGGGATAATTTTGTATTTTCCAAAGCGCCTGTGGGGAAAAAAGGTAGGATAGACTTTTTTCAAGTGGGTAAAAAATATAACGTTTAAGAGTGGCCCTGTAAATTTTTGTGTAAAAAAAACGCTTGTTTTAAACCAAAATTTGGAATTTCCACAATGAAAATGAGCTTGAGGCTCTGGGAAGAAAAAGTGAAACTCCCAACTCGGGGAAAATTCCCACAATGAATAACCTACCTAGGTGAAATGTAATAAAAAAAGTGCCCTTCAAACAACCTAGGGGAATACGTCAAAAAAAGGGGCCCTTTAATATCTGGTAAAACACAATTGTTTCATGAGAATAAGGGGAGGAAATTCGTGGTTTTCAAAAGAACATAGACGCGAGTTTTTGGATTAACTTGGTTACATTTTATACTACTTCAGGGGACAATGAAGTTGGGGCGTTTTTTGAGAGAGAAGAAACCCTGGGTTAGGGGGGCCCGGTTTAAAAACCGGAAGTGATGAAACGGTTCCCCACCAAGGGGGGGGAGGGGGCCCCACGTGGGGAGGCCCCTAACAGTGATCCCCAGGGTGAAGGATGATTTTTGGGCCCAGGGGACCCCAGCCTTGGGGAGTGATGGAAAGACGTCCATCGAAGGTTAAGTTCTTCTGGGTGTTAAGGGTTTAGAGAGAAATTGGTGGGGGTTTCGGGCCTAGGGTTTAGGGGTTAGGGTTTTTAGAAAAGGGTTTCGGGGCTAAGCTAGGGTTTTCAGGCGCAGGTTTAGGGGTTTAGGGTTTTAGGGTTTTTAGGGGGTTAGGGGTTAGGGTAGGGGTTTAGGGGACAGGGTTTAGGGTTCCACGGTGTGTGTAGTAAAACCTTTGGGAAAATTTCCACAAATGAATGAGCCTTCAATCCCTGGAACAAATTGGGGAGTGTTCGCCGCACTGAGAAATTTTCACAAACTCCCCAGACTAGGGAAATAAAAATATAAGAAGGAAATGTTGCCTTTCCATTACACCAGAAGAAAATACCATGTTTCCCAAATCCACCCTGAATAAATCTGAACAGAAAACCCACCATTTTTTTTCATGGGAAAATATTCTTGTTTTCAAAAACAGCTGAGAAAAACCCAAGTGTTGGGTGTGACACACTGTTTAACATTTTTACTTTTTTTTTCCCGTGGAAAAAAGGAGTTTTGGTGTTGTTTCCGGGGAAAAAAAGGAGTTGGTTTGGTTTGTTGGGATGAAATACCACTGAAAAAATTTTCATTTTTTTCCCCAGAAGGCTTTAGAAAAGAAACAGTATGAAAAAGTATTGGAGAAAACACCAAAGGTATGAAAATCAAAAAATTGGTAGAGTTTTTAGGCTAGTGTTTCCAAGTTAGTGTTTGTTTTTTAAAATGTGCCCTTTTAAAAAAAAAGCCGGTATGGGGGGGACCCCCCCACGTGTTAAAATTAAAAAACTCTCTCAGAGCTTCAAAAAAAACAGAGTCAAACCAGGGGCGGGGTTGTGTGTCCAGAAGGTGGCTCTTGAACTTTCTTGGGAATACGTTTTTTTTAGAAACCACCGGGAATAAACATCCTCTACTGAATTTTGAAAATATTTGGGGGAATTTTTGTTTTTCCAAAAGCGCTTTGTGTGAAAAGGTTTAGGATTTTTACTGGACTTTCACAAAAGTGGTGGTTAAAAAAATGGTTAAAGTTGCTGGTATATATTTTTGTTATAAAAAAAAAACGCTGTTTTAAACCAAATTTGGAATTTCACCACATTGAAGAATGAGGCTTGAGTGGGGGCTCTGGAAGAAAGGAAAGAAGGACTCCAAACTCGGGGGAAAATTCATTCACAATGATTAAACCTAGGTTAATATCTTTAAGAAAAGTGCTTCAAAACCAACGAGGGGAATTTACGTTGAAATAAAAGGGGCCCTTCAATATCTGTAATTAACGCATTTGTTTTCATGAAACCATGGGGAAAAACATCTGTGGTTCAAAAGAAACAATAGAAAAAGCGAGAGTTTGTTTTGCTTACTGGTTACATTTTTATAACTTCAGGGGGACAATGGAGTTGGCCCGTTTGACGTTTTTGAATTTAGGATGTTAGGCTTGGTTTAGGTTAGGTTAAATTTAAAACCGGAAAAGTGAATGGGAAAATGGTCACCACCAAGGGGGGGAGGGGGCCCACGGTGGGCAGGGCTCCAAGTGATGAGTCCCAGGTGGGAAATTGATTGGTGATTTGGGGCCCAGGGGGACCATGCTAGGGGAGTGAAAGAATGATGTCCCATCAAGGGTTTAGTTTTTGGTGTTTAGGGTTTAGAGAAAATTGGGGTTTTTGGGGGGCCAGTGTTGGGGTATTTAGGGTTTTTTTAGGGTGTTTAGGGATACAGGGTTCAGGGGGTTTTCAGGGCTTAGGGGTTACGTGGCGGCAGGTTTTTTAGGGGGTTTTAGGATATTTTAGCGAGGGGGTTAGGGGTCTAGGGTACCAGGGTTTAGGGGTCCCAGGGGTGTAGTTGTAAACTAACCCTTGGGGTATTCACAAATTGAAACTTGAAGCTTCAAAGCCCCTGCTGGACACAAAATTGGAGGTGTGTTAGCACTGAGAGGAAGAATTTAAAACAACTCCCAGAACTAGGGAAAAAAAATATTTTAGAAATGGTGCTTTCATTAACACTAGGAATACAATTACCATATTTCCCATTCCGAATGATCTGAATATCCTGAAAAAAACACCCAGCAAACAATTTTTGTCCCATGGGAAATCTTGTTTTCAAAAACAGCTTGAGAGAAACCGAGTTGTGTTGGGGGACACTGTTTTTAACCATTTTACTTTTTCCCGTGAAAAAGGCAGTTGGTGTGGCGGTTCCGGGAAAAAAAATGAGTTGGTGGAAATTTCACACACTGAAAAAATTCATTTTTCCCAGAGCTCTATAGAAACAGTATGAAAAGTTATTGAGAAATACACACTAAGAAAAATGAAAATGGGTAGTTGTTAGGGCTAAGTGTTCCAAGTAGTGGGTTTTAAAAAATGCGCCTTTAAAAAATAGCCGGTAAAAAGATCATCCCCCGTGATTAAAAATTAAAAAACTCTCAGAATGCTCAAAACACAACAGAACCAAAGTTGGGAAATTTGTGTCACCCAGAGTTGGCTCCTTTAAACTACCTTGGAATTAAACGTTTTTTTATTTTTTAACCCCACCGGAAAACATCCTACTACCTGGAAATTTTTGAAAATACTGGGAGGTAATTTTTTATCCATAAGCCCGCCTTTTTGGAAAAAGGTAGGATAGAAATC